>PVJX010002445.1:70071-128737 GCA_004027295.1 Dolichotis patagonum | reverse complement strand
CCTGTAATGCCCTCCTCGTCCTGCTCAGATCAATTCCATACTAGGTTGTTTCATGTGAATTCCCTATATGTGACAATATGGACAACTATTTGGAAGAAAACAAGAGTCAATATGATAGAGAATGAATATCTCCAATTGTCTAGCTTTGAAATTTATGTCTTACATTGCTTTCTTGTGATCCGCTTTGCTCTGTTTTGTTATGTTTAATTTTACCCTATTGATATAATTGCATGCATATTTGAGTGGGTAAGATGGATGACCATATTGTTGTTTTTGTCAGATCGTGGAGCAGAACTGTTAACAGTCTCACTGTTTGAATGTCTACTTTATATGTTTTAACTTTGTAATTTGAACTATTTCAAAGAAGTCAGTATGTAATTAGTCAAGTAATAATTTCTTAGGTTTTATTGTTGTTGTACTTCTCCTTTTTTCCTTGGAATACTGTATTATTGCTACCCTTTATTCTGTTTTATTTTGTTTTGTTTTTTTTCCTCTTTAAATAAAAAAAAAAGAACTGAAAAAAAAAAAAGACAAGCATTTTAAACTTTACAAAAGAAAGCTCATGGGGATCCAAAGTCTGGCCTTCCTTAAAATCTATCATTTTGCGCATTGAGCTATTTGCAGATTCTCAAAACATCTATCATCTTATTGCCAAGGAATTTAAAACACACACTACCCCTCCTCAGTACATTTGTAAAACATTACTGAAATGGACAAGCGACCTTCCTTTAGCTTGGCCACTTTATGCCAGCACTCAGACATACAAAAACATTTAACACCAAGGGAGAAAAGGAATGAGGATTTAAAAAAGCAGTCCTGGTTAAAGGTTTAGGTACAATGAAAAGGTCACTTACAGTCACTATCAGAGCCATAATATTTTTACTATAATGTCTAGCATTCTGGGGCATTACACATTAAGTATTATATAATTTTTCTTTTATTCTAGTAACATCTTGACCAAACTACAAAATCAGAATTTCTATGCACCATTTTTTTAGAATAGAAAACTGAAATGAAAGTGAGAAAAAGGAATAACTTACCTAAGTAGACAGTTTGTAAGTCTTAACCAAACAAAGTTACAAGCCAAAAACTCTGATTCCAAAAATCGATGCTTATTCTACTACTCCTTCTTCCTTCTCTTGCCCTTACTCAGAAATATGATTCCAACAAAGTCAAATGTTTTAAATTTTAGCTCTGGTAAATGTAACTATACTGGTAAGGATAACACTCCCTGAAACTCTCATATGACGCTGCCTGTGAGAGGCAGGCACACAAACCATTTAACACTCTCTGATGATAGTTTTAAAAATCCTGAAGCAATCAAATTGGACAATAAGACTACTATGATACAAGAAATGTTAAAATGCTTATGTTCTAATTACTCGCAAATGCTATAATCCAAGTCAGAGTGAGTAACAAAGAGAACATACAAGAAAAGATAATGTTATAACCTCTTTCAAACAACTGTAGGTGGAATGAAAATAGGCTATGACCCAAGAATTTCTCTCTTATGCAGCTCTGACATGTATCTGATGGATAGCGTTGAAATGAAAATCATTTCAGTAAGAGCTTGGCCTTTGGTTTTAAAAAAGGAAACTCACAGCAACAATAGATGCCTTCATAAGGTTTAGGACTTTTGGGAAAATTATAAATACACCAAGTTTTTACCACAGGATGCTATCACAGTAACTTATCTAAAACAGGCTTCTGAGTTGCTCCAACTTAATTTTGCTACTGTGCTTTAAAATTTTATTTCACCCCAGCATGGTGGCATATGCCTTAATGCCAGCATTCAGGAGGCTGAGGCAGGAGGATCACTGAGAGTTTGAGGTCAGCCTAGGGTACATAGTGAGTTCAAGACCAGCCTGACCTACATAGTTAGACTTTGTCTTAAAAAAACTAAAGAAAAAAAATCAAAGACATTAATGTGGTTATTGCCCTAGGGGACAAATTTGAATTTATGAACTAATTGTGAGTTTTAAGGAGAAATTATCTATTTCCTTCAGTTCAGGTTTACTAAAGAGTTCTTCAGTCAAGAGAAAGCAATTTTGCAATTAGTGGTCTACAGTCTGCCTGTCATTATTTAACAAGCCTGAAGGAGGAGAAAATACTTGCTATGCATCTGAAAAAGAGCATAACATTACAGCCACTGTGTGAGGAGAAGGGACCCACTGCACTTCAAATCTGTCTTTGATAGATATGTACGTAACTATTGCAACTGCCATGGTTTGTTCTGTCATCTTCTCATATGGCAAAAGCAATTAATGGCTAAACCACAAATTTGTGCAAATAAAGCTATCTCAGTTGCTCCCAAAAATTATTTCTTTGTCTTTGGCACTGAAAAAGGTTATGCTTTCAAATATATAGTCCATTTACAAGAATAATTTTGAAAGTGATTTTAAAGCTTTGGATTCTTTCTACTTCTGGGGATAGAATTAAAGTTCTCATTTTAGCTCAAGATATTAACACCCTACTTGATATCAAATAAAACACAGGAGAAATTGTTTGCCCTTAAAAAAGATGTTTGGAATGCTAAGTAAAACAAAATCAGTCACAAGAGGTTAAATATTGTGTGGTTTTTCAAATAAAAGAGTCAATATAAACAACTTATAGAGCAAAATAAACAGCCATGTTAAGAAACAGGGAGGGAGACTCTATACAGATGAGCAGGGCATACAGGGAAGAGGAGGAGGTGGGGTGAGTGGGAAGGGTCAGGGTATGTGTATGTACCAAATCTCCAAGCTGGCTGTAAAGCACTATATACCACAAATATGTACTCACCTCTCCAAAAAGCACAGGAAAGAAGACAGCAAAAGTTTTTAAAAGGTGCTTGCTTAATAATGGATAATAATGAAGCAACTTTTGTACATGAAGAAACAAAAAGGAATTAACAATGTAAAACAGAAAAAGATATAAACACAGAAACAACATAATTTTCACAGCAATAATACAGAGTATTCAGTGCCAGTACATTATTTTAGATGGAATACAGTAACAGCAATATTTAATATTTTCCTAAATTTCTATCAGAATCTATATTCAGAAACACATCCTTCTACCAATATTAATGACAGAGTAGTGTCTGAATTAGTAAAAATCAATGACCTCAAGACAACATTTTCCTAGGAAACACTATAGAGAACTTTTCAATTTATGAATCAAATTAGCCTTTTGAGCTTTATTTCTAAAAACTAAAAGTTACAGATTAAAAGCCACTTGGAGGGCCGGTGGTTTAGCTCAGCAGCATAAGTGCCTGCTTGGCAAACATGAGGTCATGAGTTCGATCCCCAGCACCAAATAAATAAATAAATAAATAAATAAATAAATAAAAGCCACTTGGTGGTTTTTGCTGATTAATTTTAGACTTAGAAAAAGTTGCACTGTTACAAAGACGGCCGACATACTCTTCACTATGTCTTCTAGCTAACTAGAAAAACTTGCCTGTGTGTCATCATGATTTTAGGTCTTAGACAAAATATCAACATCATAACAACCTTAGGTTTCACTAGAAGGGTCTTGCTAGAAATATATCCCAAAAGACAAGAAATGCAGGACTTTCTACAATATTTAACAAGAAACCCTATACCACAGTGGCACAGAAGACTAGATGCCAAAAAATCTTGAGATCGATTCTGTGTGGTTTTACACACAACACAATTTGTCAGGCATGGTGGTGCACACCTGAAATCCCATGGCTTGGGAGGCTGAGGCAGGAGGATAGCTTTAAGTTCAGGGCCAGTCTGGGCTACTAAGCAAGTTAGTTCAAGACCAGCCTGGGCTACATAGTGAGACCTTGTCTCAAAAAAAAAAAGACACTAAACTTTTCTCTAAGTTTTAACTTCTTCACTTTGTATAGTAAGGATCTGACATCCAATATACTCATATGAAAGGGATGCTCTGAAGGCCAAATAATACAAAAGAAACAATTCCTAGAACAAGTAAACAACTTTGAATCTGTATACATCAAACAATACAACCTCAAAACATAAAAATAAAATGAACTCACACACACACACACACACACACACAAAATTACACAAACTGCATTTACAAATATTCATAAACCCTTGCACCAATTAGAAAAACTCATATTCTTTCCAAGACACACAAACCACACTTGACAAAAATTAACAAATATGACAGGCCACAAACCTCTCAAAAAACAAAAACAAAAACAAAAAAAACCACTAAAAGCTGTTGCTATGCACCATTTATTTAGCTGTAGTCTCTAAAGATGAAATTCTTAAATATTCAGTTTTTAAAACTCACACTTGTAATTTTTTAAAAAGCACTTCTGAATAATTCACAAGTTAAAAAAAAAGAAACACATAAAAAGCACAACCATCTCAAGCTGGGAAGAAGTGGTGACAACGTACACTGTGAAAACAGATGGGATGCTACAAAAACAAAGCTCAGAGGAAAAGGCACAGTCATAACTACAGTAGGAAGAAAAAAATTAAACAGCTAAGTGTTCAGCTAAAAAACCAATTTAACAACAATTTGAGAGGTTTCCTTTTCCTCTGTACTTTTTTTTCAAGAAAAACCTCCTAAGAAAAAAAAAAAAAAGAAAGAAAAATCTCCTCAACTAGAGGAGGTTTTTAACCTTAGTGGTAGAATCTATCTAATCCTGCTACAAGATCAGATCAATGTTAAAATATTAGAAGAATTTTCCTTACAGTGACAATTAAGCCCACTACTATCCAACACTGTATAGGAGGTTTTATTAAGACCAAAAAAAAAAAAACCATCAACAACAAAAATATATATATCAAAAGAAAAAACTAAGGTCATAATTCACAGACAATAAGACTATCTTCATTTAAAAAAAACCTTCAGAAAACCCACAACTTATGAATAAAATAATCTATAAGGCAAAAATATTAGCAACAAAAGACTTTAAAAGTATATATTTGTAATAGCAATGAAAACAATAAAGCATCTTTAACAAAAAGATTTAAAGCATTACTGTGGATTAAACTGCAACATTAACAAAGCATTTAAGAGATAAACTAAACAGGCTCACAAGCAGAAAGAATTAACATCAGAGAGATGGGAATTTTGCCTAATTAATCTATCCAATGTAGTTAAATCAAAATCCTAGGGGTATTTTACAAAATTTGACATAGTGATCCTAAACTGCATATGTGGGAATGGTGACAAAATCAAGTACTGCTGGGCATGGTGGTGGACACCTGTAATCCCAGCACTTGAGAGGCTGAGGCAGGAGGATTCTTACAAGGTCAAGACCAGCCTGGGCTACAAAGTGAGTTCAAAGTAGGCCTGAACTGCATAGCAAGACCCCATCTCAAAAAGACAAAAAAAAAAAAGAGACACAACTTCAAGCTCAAAGTCGTTTAATCTGCATTGAAAAAAGCAAGGATACAGGAGATCTACTTTAGAGAAATAATCAAAGATGTACTGAGAAGGTGATAGGACCTAAGGTCTGAATGGAAGCATATCTTCCTGACAGAAAAAATAAAACAGATGATTATAGCTCATAGTATAAACAAAACAACTTTGTAATATATTAGAGAAAATCTTAAAGATGAACAACAACAACACTTATAAAAAAAAAACAGGAGATATTTTTAAGTCATCTGGGCAATAAAGAATTTGGGGGGGGGTACCAGAAACCAAACTCAGGACCTTGCACTTGCCAGGCGGGTACTTGTGCCACTAAGCTATATTCCTGGCCCCCAAAATTTCTTAAGACATAAAAGATACACTGTATAAGAAAATGTAGGCAAATCTGACTTCATGAAATTTGCTGTCTAAGAAAAGATTCTGCAAAGTTAAAAGCATAAAGCATAGCAGGGAGAAAAGTATTTACAATATAATTTACAATAAATGTTTACAAACATAATGTAGACAATTATTTACTAATAACAGTCTTAAACACATATAAAAAAGAGTATCCAAAATATATGGAAATATTGCAAATCAACAGCAAAAAGACCAACCAAAATTTTTAAAAAATAAAGGAAAAGGCTATTCAGTATTAGACTTCTGTATAGTCAAGACAGAAATAAGCAAGATTAAAACTAGAACTGTGGGTATAGCTCAGTGTTAGACCACTTGCTAGCATGTATGAAGCCCTGGATTCAAGGTCCAGCACTATCAAAAAAAAATTAAAGACAAAACTGAAGAGACGAGGCAACAAAACTATAATGTTATAAATATTTTTATACATAAAAAGCATTTTCCCAAATCAGTTCTACAGAATTGTTAGTTTTATTTTTTACATTTACTGAACTAGTCACCTAAACTGTTGAGTTTCAAAACTATCTGCGCAATACCAATTTTAGTTTAGGTCAACTAAGAAATCTAGGGGGAAGACGTTTCTATTTTAAGATGTTTTGGTTGAATTAGTGTTATTTGAACCTTGTCAGGCATGAGGTATCCAATCTCCTAACTATATTAAATAAAAGCACTGCCCTTGTATTGCTATGGCTATTTAAAATATATTTTAAAATAAATAATAATTGTGATCTACAATAAAGCCTATCATAGGAAGGAGAGGTGAACTTGGCTGGAAACACAATTTTAACTCATCCCCTATCACACAGCTCCCTCTACTGGCCAACAGAAAGCACAAAAATCCTAATAATAACCTCTCCTGCTGCTTTGTTTCTCATAGCACAGTAATGTGCCCTTAACGTTATGGGGACAAGTAAGGTTCTTCTAGAACCCTTATTAAAAATATAAAGAACAAGGTAGATCACTTTCCTCACTACACAGGAGACCTTGGGTTCTATCCCCAGGACCACAAGGGGGGTGGGGGGAGAGAGCAGCAGCAAAAAATAAAACAAAAGAAAACTTGTATCTCAACAAATGGAAGCCTTCTAAAATCCGCAACCTGATATTTTATCCAAACAGGGATTTTCAAAGTACTGTGGGTTACTGTGTGCATATTGTGAATCTTGTAGGCATTCCTGAAATCACTTATAAAGCAATCAAATCAAATCTTATACCACTTAATCCTTTCCTTCCAGTCTTACTCCTTACTATAGGCACACACACACACACACACACACACACCCTCAGATGTAACAGTATCATTACCCATCAGAGGCACACCCTCCTTTGAAAGCCATCTGCTTTGGGGAACCACGGGAACATAAACAGAGAAGCTAGTTCCAGAAACAGTCAGCAAGAAAACAATACTACTACAGATCAGGACTTACCAACATGACCTGTAACATAAGTCTAGGGCCAGGGAATTGAATTAGATCCCCAGTACAAAAAAAAAAAAAAAAAAAAAACCATAAGCCTTAGCCCTAACAACTTGCTAAGTATAACGTAATGGTGGAGAGCATGAGCTCTAAATCCAAGCTCATTTGTGCTCCAACTCTGGCTCTTTATTATTCATTTTATATTCAAAAGCAGTTAATTAATGTCTTCACAACTCGGTATTAATTGCTGTAAAACAGGGAGTAATTAATGTTTACCAAATAACATGGCTGTAATGATTAAAATGTTAAATATAAAAGGGAGTAAGCACAATGCCTGGCATATCTTAAGTGCCTAATCAATAATAATTACTAACAGTTATAACATCTGCTCTGATGTAACAATAAGTAACTTTTTAAAATAATTATTTTGAGATGGGATCTCACCACATTTGCCAAGTTGATCTCAAACTCCTGGGTTTCAGTGACTCTCTCAGCTCTGCCTCCTGAGTAGGTGAGATTACAGGCATACGCCACTAGGACTGGCTAATAAATCACTTCTATACCATCAAAAAAGTGTTTAAAAAACATATCCCTGGATCCTCATCAGATGACAACACCAGACTTAGAATTAATTTTGATGAGTTATATATTATGAATCTAATGCCTATAAATACAAGTATAGGTAATTAAAACAAATAGTTCTGTGGAATGAAAATAAAACACATAATGGAGTATTTTCAATTCCCAGCTCTGCTACTTAATAGCCACTTCACTAGGAACAAACCACAACTTCTCTGAGGCTGTTCCTTTAAAGAGAGTGCATAGAAACGTTATCTCTGTAAATAGCTAAGAGAGATGGCATAGGTATGACTTTTGCTTAGAAAAGGGGTAGAAAGAATCAACTTTAAAAATTCATTTCCCTAGCCAAGCA
Source organism: Dolichotis patagonum (assembly GCA_004027295.1). Taxonomy (NCBI): domain Eukaryota; kingdom Metazoa; phylum Chordata; class Mammalia; order Rodentia; family Caviidae; genus Dolichotis; species Dolichotis patagonum. Next base: position 120,634 of record PVJX010002445.1, on the reverse strand, counting down.
TGGTGGTGCACACCTGGAATCCCAGCACTCAGGAGGCTGAGGCAAAAGGATTGCCATAAGTTCAAGGTCAGCCTATGTTCCACAGTCAGCCTGAGCTACATAGCCAGAAACGAAAAATAAATGACTAAATAAACCAAAAAGTAAGGAAATAAAACATAAAAGAACATTTCCCCTGCACTACAAATACAATATGGATTTGAGAAAGAATCCAAAGACTGCTCTGGAAAGAAGTACCTCACATGGATTGGACAACAAAAGCCCAATAAAAACAAGGTGTCTCCAAAGAAAACAAGTTCCACTTAAGCTCACAAACCAAAATTACTAAAGAGAAAGACATGTAATAGTATAAGAAATAAGAAACACAATAAAAAGAATAAATTAAAGCCAAGGAAGTCAACAGCTTGACCTGAAAGATACTTTAAAATTGCGACACTGAATGTTGAAAAAAAATTAATAAAATGTATAAGACAAAAATAAGACAGTATCATGATCATTATGCATTACAAACCATGTACTAATAAAAATTAATTAATTTAAAAATACTACATAAAAAAACAAGATTTAAAAATAACTAAAGCTTATAGGAATAAAAATACATGTAGAGAGGCCACATTGACTCCATTTTGTCTCGGACTGATCCGGTCAAAAATGTTTTGGGAAAAAGTGCAGGCCTTGAAATAGTCCCCTCACCCTAAGGTAAAAACATGAGGTCCTATAAGGACAAGACGCAAACAAGTTATATAATCTAAGCATGCGCAATTTGAGTTTCTTTGTTCTTTATCTCAGTAAAAGCTGCTTGCTTATACTGGCCTGGCAGCAGCCATTTTGCTAACCCTTAGTGTGTGCAACCCTTTATTTACCTTTGCTTGCAGAACCCCAACAAATACATATAGTTACTGAAATAAATTCAATGTCTGGGTTAAACATATTAGACACACCTAAAAAATAATCACAGAATTAGAAGATACAACTGAGGGAAATAACCAAAAACTGACATATAGAGACTTAAAAGATTATATAAAGTAAAAATGGGTAATAGATTAAGAAGGTACAAATATATACAGTTCAAGTTCCAGGAAAAAAAGATAACAGAGAAACTAAAGAGACTTTCCAAAAACTGAATTAAGTCATGAGTCACTATATTAAGCAGAGACATCACAAAGTTAGAAAAGAAGGAAAAAATCTAACCTAACAACACTAAGTCAGAACAGCAAATATCCTGAAAAGTGTAAACAAGGCAAAGTTAAATTACAAAGAAACAATAATGACAGAATTCTTAATATTATCAACATAAATCAGAAAATTAAATTCTAAGTACAAAGAGAAAATAGAAGTATCAATAAACTATATTCAAAACAGAAGAAACAATGAAGATTTATGTACCTGAAAGCACTCCATGGTTTGTGCTATTTTCTCCATCAAACCTGAGCTGTAAGAGTTGGCCACCTATTTTACCCTCACTGAAAGGATGTACTTCCCGGAGAAAACTAGCCCAACAGAGCGGGTTGAAAGAAGTCATAAGGAGCGAAGCTATTAGTAGCTCAGTCTGTTCATCAATCTGAGCGTGGGCTCTCAACAATTATGATAGCAGCTAACGTGTGAGTTTTAAAACAAGATGGAACCAAGATAAATACACAGCAATAACAAAAGATGGCAGGGGAAGTTTGGGAAAAAGCAGGGTGTTTTAAGATTTTTTTTATCAGAAATAGGATAGAGATCGTAAATTGGGAACTTAGAGAAAAACAGAACGTTAAGCAGATATATACTTATGCATATACTTTGTCAGTTGGTGGCAGAGAATAGAGAGAGGAGTTGGGGGAAGGTAGGAAGTTGAGTGTGGTGAGGACTCCATCAACCCAACATAAGTAAAGAAGGGAGAAAAAAGTACCAAGAGAAAAACATGGCGAGCAGAAAGCATAAAGTGAGAACAAAACCAAGTCCAAATAGCAGTATCACAACAAATTAATTAACTTGAAATATAACTGACAAACATAATCTATACACATCAACACTGTATACCGCCACTTGTGCAATATCAGTTTAAAGTAGTACTCTAAAGTTTAAAATAAAAAGGCTAAGTGTAAAGTTGAAGAAACTAGAAAGGTAATAAATTCAAATGACGAACTATGAAGTGGTTACCTGGGGTGTGGATCCGACAGGAATACAGCTAAGAAAGGGGAACACAGAAAGTATTTTTGTAGTGTTTTAATTTCTTAAATTATTATATATATATATACATATATATATGTATATATGTATATTGTTGGACTCTGTTAATTTTTACATCAATTTCATGAAAAACAAGAACATTTGACATCTCTCACAATGGCAAAAGGTCTAGCAATGTCAATTATTGAAGAAAACACAAGAAACTAGAAGTCTCAACCACTGCTAGGGAAACTGTAAATTATTTCAGTTAAAAGAGCATTGCAGAAGATTCCAACTATATAAACCAAAGAGTTTATGCCATGAGACTGAGCATGTGACTTCTTGACCTGTACCCTAAAGAAATGAGTGTCTGAAAGAAACATATAGTGACATGCTTTAACAGCAAAAAACTAGAAACAACTTGGTATCAAGCAAAACAGGAATATATAATACACTACACTACATACATTCTTCCCATCTACCTATTAGCAATGATCCATCTCAAATAGTTGCCTGTCTAAAAACAGAGTCACAAGTTCAAGTCCCACTTAGCAAGACACTCTCAAAAATTAAAGAGAGCTGGGGATTTAACTCAGTGCAAAGGTCCTGAGTTTAATCTCTCTCCCCCCTTCTCTCTCTCTCCCTCCCTCTCCCTCTCCCCCCCCCCCACACAGTCCTGTAATCCCAGCACTCTGGAAGGTGGAGGCAGGAGGATGTCAAGTTCAAGCCTAGCCTGGGCAACTCAGTGACTTAGTGAGACCCTGACTCAGTATAAAAAAGGGCTGGGAATGTAGCTCAGCAGCAGACCCTGGATCCAATCCCCAGAAGTGTAAAATAAAACACCACTAGGTATTGTTTATCGACATAAACATATGGAGTAAAAATAGAAACAAAGCATAGCAAATTACACACCAAATTCTTGATTAAGGTGATTAGTAAGAGATGCTGGGGAACCTTAACTTCATCAGTAAAGTCACAGGTAGTTTTTTTCTTAGAACATGAGAAATGTTCTAAAATAAAATATCAGTATAAAATAAAAATAAAAATAAAAATATCAGTATGTTAAATTTTTGCTATGTATTTGCTATGCATTTGTAGTTTTTAACACTACAAATTTTTTAAAGTATCTAATTTTTGTGTGAATTAAATTGTTTACATATTTCAAATAGAAGTAGTACCTGGGACCTAATGGAAACTTCTAAAATGTAAGTTTTTCCAGCTATCGATTTAACTCAGTGCCATAAGTGCCCACCTGGCAAGCATAAGGTCATGAGTTCAAATCCTGACACACACACACAAAAAGTGAGTTTTCCTTACCATCAAACGAAATGAAGTATTCTAGTAGACAATCTGGAGGCCATTCTGCCTTTGCATGTGTTTCACAAAAAAAGTGAGAAACATTATTATCTTAAGACAAGCAATATTGGCTAGTGTAATGGTTGATACACTGTGTTAACTTGACAAGTTTAGAAGTTCAACTAAGTAACTTAGCACTTCTACGTGGTAGGGTGTAGAGGACATGCCTTAGGGTGGCTGTTAAAGCTCCAGGATGTTGCAATGGTTGATGAATTGTGTCAACTCAGAAGTTTAACCAAGGGACTCAGCAGGGGGCCAGGGTCCTCACTTTGTAAATGTCCTAAGCTTGTGCAAGAGGAGGGCTGCTGAGAAATGGTGTCAGTGCTACACCTGCTCCAGGGCAAGTAGCCTGCTTTTAAAATAAGGGAAGGAAAAAGGTTTGTTGCCCCCATCTTTTTGCTCTTGTTGCTCTTGCTGCTGCCTACCCTCTTGAACTTGCCCCTCTGCTATGCTACCCTATTTTAGAGCCAGTTGATTATGAACTGAAACCTCTACAAACTGTGAGTTAAATAAACCTTTCCTTACTTAAGTTTGGGTGTTGGGTATTTTGTCCCAGCAATGAGAAAAGTAACTAAGACAGCGATCTTCGACTTGTCCTTCAGAGTTTGTTTGAGATTGCACCTTCTCTCAGATTCTTCTCAAGACTACATCAGCTAAGAGTGTTAACTTTTTTTCTTTGGTACTAGGAATCAAACTTAGGACCTTGCACCTGCCAGGCAGGTGCTTATGCCATTGAGCATATCCCTGGCTCGACCACTTTTAATACATACTTTTATTTCTCTTTTTTCATTTTCCAGTTTCTTTTCTATGCACATATTATCCATCTGCATTTACAAAACTGCAGTCATGCTATAATTTTTCATTCCTTTTTTTCCCACTTAATACAAGTATTTCTCCAGTAAATGTTCCTCAAAATAGGATTTTAAGTGCTTTTTAATGGAATGTATGTGCCATAATCACAAATGTACCACATGACCAATTGACTGCATTTCAACATTTAAATTAATCCAGATTTTCTTTTCACACTTATAAATACCATGTTTGAGAAAATTCTTGATTCTTGTCTGTATCTTCAAGTATTTTTTTGTACCAGATTCTTAGAAGAATATCCTGGGCAAAAGATCTGAAATTTTAAAATTCTTCATTCCCACAGATTCCAGAAAAATTTTATCAATTTATGAATCTACCATCATTATAGCTATTCTTTTATCACAAATGCAATTCTGACCCAAAGCCAAACAGAAATACTAAGCCTGAGCCCCCAAAACAAAAAGAGAATATTTTCCCTTGAAAACAAGGAGTTGATTATACACATATAGATCATTACCTAAAAAATGAAGATTAGCAGGGAAACCTGAGAACCTTGGTCTGCAAATACCTACTCCAGCCACAATAAATAAGGCTTATGTCCTGAACATACCCACCACTTTCCTAGGATCCTGTGTACACTGTTCTCTCACCTGGTATATCTCCACTCACCCTATGTACTGACAACTTTGCTGCTGCCTTTTTTTCTCTAGGAATTTTTCAATAAGCCCCAGTCTAAATTACTCTTCCACTCTGCTTCAACAATGCCCTTGGCTTACCCTACATTATAGCTCATTTCATACAGTGAATTGTAAATAATGGTCTTTCTCCCTACTAGACAACAAGCCTGGCAAACTGTCTGTCCATAAAGGGTCAGACAGCAAATACGTAAGGTCATAACATCTCAATTGCTACTCAACTCTTTTTTAGCACAAAAACAGCTACACACAACACATAAATAAATGACCATGACTGTGTTCCAATACAATTATATTAACAAAAGCAGGTGGTGAGCCAGATTTGGTCCATGAGCCAGCTGTCAATCCCTAGTTTAAAGAATGGGCCTTTAAATTTTTTAAAGGAAGGAGCTAAAGATAGTGGATTGATAAGCAGCAGGATACAGAGCCTCCCTGACAGAGACAACTCAGATGCCGGAATAAAACATCCTGGAGAGGTCCGGACAGAGGGAGAGGGAGCCTCTCGACCCAGAAAGAAACTAAAGGGAAAAGAGCTGGTCAAACACGCAGTCCCGGGGCTACCATTGGAGAAGCTAAGATTAGCGGCCACGGTGCTCTCACTGGAGCTGCGAAGTCACACTGAAGTCAGAGGTTGGCGAGCCCAACAGAGAATGGAGCCAGCAAGGGACCTGCATTAACCCACAGTGAATGCTGGGAATAAGACCCTCCCACGGGAAAGGGGGGACCAACTGGACAACATGTTGGAATCAGGCAAAACGGCCCTGAACAAGGAATGGCAGTTTCAGTTGGTTGCTCCCTTCCCAGAGTAGACTGGTGGGATCTGGTTGGCATGGGTCATGCCCTTGGCCAGGACCCAATAAGTCATCCAAAACTGATTCTGTATGTGCAGCATGCACTAATGCTGTGAGGGCCCCCGGAAGGTTGACTGGCCTGGAGGGGAGAGGCCAGCATACAATGCCCCTACTTGCACCTCAGTGACCAACAGCAAAATGGAGAGGGCAGAAATCCCTAGCCAACGTGTGTCAGAAGAACCATAACCAACAAGGAAAGGGGCTGGGACCCCCACTATACACCTGTATGGAAGAAACCAAAAACATGACAAGAGAAAGAAATAAGAAAAAGCCCCCAGCCCCCAACCCTGAAAATATTGATCCAGGAGACGTAAATACAAAAGAGATTGAGGGCAGCAAACATGCAATATCAGACACGGTATCAGCAGACATAAAGAGATATCTTCGAGACCTCGTAGACGAGCTCAAAACTGAAATATTAATTCAAGTAAAGCAAGATATAAGTACATTAATAAAAGAAATGCTAAACATCTCTCAAGAAGACACAGACGGAAGAATGGAGGAACACAAAAGAAGGAGAGAAACGTTCAATGAAGAATATAAAGAAAACCTAGAATACATGAAGCAAATTCAAAGAGATTACCAAGAAATTAAAAACTCCATTGAAAGCTGGCAAAACTGCTTGAAAGAAACTAAGGATAGACTATCAAGACTCAAGGACAGGCTCGCAATGTGTGATCACGAAAGGAAAGATCTCTTAAAAATAACAAGGAAACAGGCAGTAACAATACAAAGGCTACAAGACAACAAAAGGATCTGCAACTTAAGAATAAAAAATCTGAGTGAAGAAGCAGGGGTAAACACAAATGAAATACAAAGGTTATTCACAGAAATAATTAAGGAAAATTTCCCAAGCCTAACAAAAGGAAGTGATATTCAGATGTATGAGGCATACAGAACTCCAGCAACCTACAACCAAAACAGTGCTACACCCAGACAAATAATAATAATGATCCCAGAAATTCAATATAAGAACAGAACATTAAAAGCCGTCAGAGAAAAGAAACAGATCACCTATACCGGAAAACTCATCAAAATCACAGCAGACTTCTTGACACAGACCATCAAATCAAGAGCTTGGACGGAAGTATTCCAAGCACTGAAAGAAAATAATCTCCAGCCCAGATTGATGTACCCTGCAAAACTGTCTCTAGAAATTAATGGAGAAACAAGATGCTTCCATGACAAAAGAGGAACTGAGGGAATTTGTGGACACCAATCCAACCCTACAGAGAATACTGAAGGACATGAGAGAGAGAGAGAGAGAGAGAGAGAGAGAGAGAGAGAGAGAGAGAGAGAGAGAAAGAAAATACCAGGATTTAAGGAACAGTGGCAGAGAGGCCTCAATGAACAGGGCAGACAGTGGAATGAAGGAGAAAAGTAGACAACCAATGGCAGAAAAATAACATAGCAGAAATGAGACACAGAAGGTTGGCTATAGTTTCTAACATAGATGGCCTTGATACACTTAAAAAAAAAAAGAAACACAGGCAGAGTAGATCAGGAGGTAGAGTCCACTGAGATGCTCTGTATAGGAAATATAATTAACCTGAAAAGGGTTTATGGATGGAAAATCAAATATGAGAAAACAATGCTGTATGTGACAAGGAACCAGAGAGAAACAGGGGCAACTCGACCAGCACCTGCAGATAGGTTGGAAAGACAGGATACTTATGTGCAGTAGAGAACTACTCAGCTATAACGAAGGAAAACGTTGAGGCTTTTGTAGGTAAAGGAATACAACTTGAGATCAAGTCCAGGAGTGAGAAGGTTCAGAACCACTTAGGTAAATAGCAGGTTGTCCCCCCCAATCTAAAAACTGAGGGAGTTGGTGGGACCCAAAATGCGTAGCACCCTACGCATTTATACCCTGTATAACTTACACTATTTTATCATGACTGATCTTAATTGAACCTGGTTTGTTAGATTGCTGTTTTGTATTGACAGATTTTATTCAAATCTGTTATGATGAGTGAAAGGGGAGGAATAGTCTAAAAAAAGAAGGCAGGGATATTGCTAATAGTGTATCAGGATTTAAAACCAACATTACTCACACCGCTCTGTTTACATTTGTTAGATTGCTGTTTTGTATTGACAGATTTTATTCAAATCTGTTATGATGAGTGAAAGGGGAGGAATAGTCTAAAAAAAGAAGGCAGGGATATTGCTAATAGTGTATCAGGATTTAAAACCAACATTACTCACACCGCTCTGTTTACATGGATTATATTCTGTGCCAGTTTGTCTACTTGTACTAGATTTGAGGGCACAGACAGCTATGCCGACAATAGCAGGATACAGTACAGTAACCATCCTTAATTTCCTATTAACTTAATCTGAAGCCCTGTATAACTTACACTATTTTATCATGACTGATCTTAATTGAACCTGGTTTGTTAGATTGCTGTTTTGTATTGACAGATTTTATTCAAATCTGTTATGATTGACGGTATCAAGTCTGAGAGTATGGGGAACTACATTGAAGATGACGATTCACTAGGATACCCACTCTGGTTTGATTATTACCTGCTTTTGAAGTTTTACACTGTCTACAATGTTTTGCTTTTATTAATATTGTTATGTACTGCTATATTCAATTATACTATGCCTGATGATATGGACAATTCTACTGAAGATAACAAGAGACAACACAGTAACCATTGTAGATCACCTTGTACTGTGGTTTTATATGACTTTTTCATTTCATGTTTTTATAGGAATTTGTTTTTTTTTGTCTTGCTATGTTTTGTTTTTCTAATACAGAAAGGATAGAAATACATGTAGAGACTCATGCATGTGTAGAACCTATAAACAATTTATGAGAACTGATCATATAACGCATGATGAAATGAACAATTACTTTGAAGAAAAAGAGACACTACAGTACCCAGTGCTGATTCTGTAGCATCATGATGTGAAATCCAGCAATACTATTATTCTTTGTTCAGAGTGGAAAAAAAAATTTTTTTTAAAGCAAAGAAAAATAAAAGTAATGAAAAAAATCATAGTGACTTATTGCTTTAAATCTATGTAAAGTTGAGGCTACATTTTACCTATACAAGTCATTTATTATCATTTGGCACTTAGAGTTGGTCTGTAATACTCAGAATAAGAGGAAGGATAATAGTATGGTATACTAAGACAGGAGCTGAATACAAGAAGTGAGGCTTCAGTCACAAACAGAGAGGGTCAGCCAGATATAAAAAGAAGCAGAAAACTAGCCATGGTGGTGCACTTCTGTAGTTCCAGCTATTCAGGAGGCTGAGACCAGAGGATCATTTGAGCCTAGGAATTCAAAGCCAGCTTGGTCAATAAAAGAAAAAAAAAGAATGAAAGAAGAGGAAGGGAGGAAGGGAAGAAAGAACAGGGAGGGAGAAAAGGATATAGGATGTGGTAGAAATTATAATCTTGTAATCATCTATAATTGACTGACTGTTAATAAACCTGCATTAGACACACAGACCATCATTAAAATGGACTACAGATATGCATAGTAAATAACGACAAATATGCATGGTAAATGGGTCAGAATTTCATCACACTTTGAGGTGAATTATGCATCAAAATAAAATATGGGTAAGAGGACAATATGTAATTTATCATCTAGTGATTTCTTACTGTTTTTTTTTGAAATTCTGTATTATTTCTACCCTTTTTGTTTCGTTTTTTCTCTTTAAATAAAATTTTTTAAAAACAGAAATAAAATAAAATATGTGTCAGAATGACAACATTCAATGATGGAACGGGTAGCTGGGTTCAAAAACTCACTGCTGATACTCTCCTGAGTTCACATGATCGCCTTCCCTCTCAAGCCTCCTGACCCTACCTGACCCTCTAACGTAAGCTCCTTTAGTTGTGGCAACAGAAGGAAGACTCAAAAGTGAGCATGCGTGGGTCATGAGAGCCCATTTTCTATGAAATGCATGTACTTTGAGAAGTTACTGTATTTTATCAGAGCCTTACTTTTCATGGTCCCTTCCTCTTCCTCATCTTCTGCATTGATCACCATGGTGCCCAGCTGTGACGGCAGCGTGTCATCATGCTCAATCATGGTATTAGCTCCATCACTCATGGTGCTGGCTACTCGGACAGTGCCCATCTCATCACCCACTGCTCGAACCATTGTGCCAGAATCCATTTCATCTTCCTCCTGCAAAAGGACAAAATCTCAAATCAGGGCTGATTTGATCATAAGACTTTGAATCTCTGAATTATGAATTACTATTCCTGAATTATGGTTATCTGAATCACTATTATTTATCTCGGTTCAGATATTTCTGGATTTGACACTTCTGGTACTAAACTCATATTATAGAACTGAAAATACTCTTGTTTAACCAAAGAAGATCATACAGTTACCCATGGAAGAGCAGCAAATCTAACCTAAAGGGTCCTCTTCTTCCCCTATTCTCATTAGAGTTTTGAAAGATAGATCTAAGAAGCTGACATGAACACCCTTGGAATGTCAGGGTGTGAAGAAGACTATACGGGTAAAGGCTACAGGTTAACCATAAAGCCTAGATTTTCCAAAAGGATTTGGAAAAACCAAGTCTTGGATCTGGGCATTCTTTCCCTCTCAAATAAAAAGTAAAACTAATGAAAAAATATGCAGGGAGAAGAGTAAAATTTAAATGTGTTTTAGGAAGTACCAAGGGAAGAACAGGTAGATTCAGAAGTCCTCTGGTAAGCCTGGATGTAGGTCACGCAGGAAGAATTTCCAGCTCTAAACCAATCCAACATCACCTAATCATCTTACCTGTCTTAACAATCATGAAACAAGAAGCCTTAATGCCTGAGAATCACAGCAAAGCTTGCCACTCACTGAGTTTTCTTCATCATCCTGGTCCACTTCCCGCTGCTGGGCTTCCTGCCGTTTCAGTTTCACATCCATGGCTTCATTAATTAAGTCCCGCAGTATTGACACTCCTTTGGCACTCTTGACAAATGGGTGCTTAAATAACAAAGTAGAAACACTGGGGATAGCTTATATAGTGACAGAGCCAAAACAGTTCCTGGCACATAGTGAGTAGTTGATATTTGCCTTAATCAATGAACACTTTTCTCTCTATGCTTTGGACAACAGCTAACCCATACTTACTTTATAATGCTGGGCAGAGATGTGCATGTTCAGATTTTCCCCACTTTTTTCAGCCTGGCTGGAATGCCTATGCCATTTCTTCTGTTAAACCTACAGATGCTCAACAAGGTGCCATCCCACCTCCTAGACAAAGTTTTGTAAATGTGTTGGGAGACTACTGCTTCAGTGTTTGGAGAGCACACAGCATGGGACAGGAGGGAGGGATACTAGCAATCCTGTGAAGTACGAAATGGTCCTTAACAATCATGAACCGTGTTGTATTCTGCACACCTTTCAAATGTCTCGGAGTACATTTTATACTGTAATAATATTGAACATTTTTTCCAAGAGGTATGCAAAATAGGTTGGAACTTGGGGCGCCGAGCCAACCAGCAAGTAGCCTGCCGCCCTGGTAAGTGACTGCGGTCTGGCAAGCTGCGGCCACCCCAGGGCGGGGAAAAAGAAGCAAGAGCGTTTCCTGAGGTCCGCGCCATGTTGGAACTTAGGATGCCAAGCCAACCAGCAACCAGCCTGCTGCCTACCGGGGCGCAGGCTTAGAATCAAACATACCACATTCCTCCCCCCTCCCCCGTTAACAATTGGGATCCAGGGATCTGGGAATCTCTTAGGAGGTGACCATACTTGGTACAGCAAGTCAGGGGAGTTTCCTTCTACTATCTATGAAGGCAGGTATTTTTATCACCGTTTTGCTTTGTCCTGATTAACGGTGTTGCTGTATTCAATAATCTGTGTTGATGTGTTCTATGTTATGTATTTCTTTGATTTTGCTGTACCTAGTAGAAGAGCAACTACTGTGAAGACAACGAGATATACAATGTTGCCTATTACTGTTGTCCTGGTGACCTGCTGTGATGTTCTGTGCCAGTTTCACTGCACTGTCTCAATTGGCTTTATTCCATCCTGTTTTGTTGTAACCGTTTGCAGCCTCGCTGTGTGTTCACTTTGTATGCCTTAATTTTGTAACATGAACAGCTATTTCTGAGAGGACAGTATGTGGTTTGTCAACTAGTGATTTCTTTATGGTTTTTTTTTTTGAGGTTTTTGTATTGTTTCTACCCTTTTTTCTGTATTGCTTTTTTTTCCTCTTTAAATAAAATTTTTTTAAAAAAGAGGTATGCAAAATAGCTAGTGATTTGGGGAGGTGAATCTGTAATCTGGAAGTGGAATAGAGATACTGTTCCTACAGCACTATAATTTATTCATCTCACTTATTCTTTGTATTCTATGTACTACAGCATTTCCAATTACATATTTAGACAAAAAGGATTTCAGTATGAAAACACAGTTATTAAAACTGATCATAAATACCCAGCAAATGTAGACTCAAGTGTTATTCAATCAGCAAAGACACCTGAAACACAGGAACACTGCTGAATTTCATTAATAAAAATTACTTCAAAATTTTTCTTTTTAAAGTTTTTTTTTTTAAATATTGCTACTGTCTTATATTTGTGTTTATAGCACAAATTTCTGCTGTAAAAATTGTGAATGGAAATTCTTCTGGGGGGTTGCCTTTTGTTTTTCAAACACACTCTGATATGGTTCTGTTCTTCTTTGCAATCTACTTGCCAAACCTCATCACATGTCAGAGGGTAAGGCCTCCAAGGCCTTCTAAATACTGCGAAGATTAAAAAGATATGCCAGTATGTGCTGGGATACGGGAGCTATCTTCCCAGGAACTCTTATTATTATCTCAGCTAGCCGGGAACAGAATTTAGTAATACCATCTGTATGCAGGTGGCTGAAAGCACCCTCTAGTCAGCAAGTAAATGAAATGGGATGGGCACCAGGGTTACTCATACCTGGAGGAGTTGAGTGGCTGTGGCTCTCTGCTCAGGGCTCTTTACAAGACACTGCTTCACAAAATCCATGAAGTTATCTGACCACAGCTCTGGCTTTCGGAATGTGGGAGGAGGGTTTGTTGGAATCATGAAGATTGCCTAGTTTAAAAAAAAAAAAAAAGTTGGTAAAATAAAAGAAAGTGATGCACCAATGAAAATATAACCAAAGATCTGGCCAGGCCATGGTGGAACCCAGGAGCCTGCACAAAGAAGCAATTCGCCCGCCCTCTTGGTAAGCGCCTTCCTCTGGTGTGAGCCAGGAGGAGACCCAGTAGTGTCTCTGGAGCCTACCAGTGTGTGGGCTTGGAACCAAACATCTCAACCCACCCACCCCCAACCCAACCCCCACCCCATTAGCAACTGGGGACAGAGGTCTGAGCATCTCTTGGCAGGATGACTGTATGCAACATAGCAAATATGGAGGGTCTTTTCTATCTTCTCTTTGAAAGCAAGTGTTGTTTTCAGTTCTGTTTTCATTATGATTAATTGCTTTACTCTATTCAATATTCTCTTTTGATTGATTTTATAATGTTCTGTCTTTGGTTTGATTTTGCTATACTTAATTGACTAGACAACTATTGTGAAGATAATGAGATATACTATGGAACCTATTACTGTTATTCCGGTAACCTGCTGTCAAGTTCTATACCAAATTCACTGCACTGTCTCAATTGGCTTTGTTCTGTCTTCTGTTGTATTTCTACTACCTTCAAAATAAATAAATAAATGAATAAATAAAAAAGAAAGAAAGAAAGAAAATATAACCAAAAATATAATCTCCATTTGAAGCTTGGTAAAATGATTTTTCTCATAGCCACTGATAAGCCCATCCAAATACCACCCAAAGTCTAAACATCTTAATGTATGAAATAGGAAACTAGAGAACTTGATATATTTCTCTCCTTCCCTTTCCCTCTCTTGCATGTATTATTTTCCCCAACCCTTGCAATTTCAATGAAGCTTTTTATTTTTTACGCTAACTACATTACATGGCCTTTCAAAGTAGAAACGCAACACCTACAAGGACCCATATACTGAAAATAACCTCACTGTCTAATTTCCTGCCTGCTTCAAAGTCACCACAACACTATTTTGGGGAGGGGGATACAGGGAATCAAACTTAGGACCTCAAGTTTGCCAGGCAGGTGCTGTGCTGCTGAGCTATATCCCCAGTCTCTTTTTATGAATCGCAGCACTAGATGTCAGCTGTGACTATAAGATGATCAACAAGAAGCCTCAAAATCACAAGGTAAACTCCAAGCTAAGACAAAGAAAAATTCTTGGGAAAAATAAAGACTAGTAAAAATCACCCCACTACATCAGTCAAATTCTACTTCAAAACCAACCACGGTGGCACAGGCCTATAATCCCAGTGCTCAGGATGCTGAGGCAGGAGAATCACAGTAAGTTCAAGGCTAGCCAGACTACATAGTGATTCCAGCTCCATGTCAGCCTGAACCACATAGTGAGACTCTGGTTTAAAAAAAAAAAATCTACTTCAAAAGCGAGGTGTGGTGGTACACTCCTATAATCTCAGCACTTGGGAGGCTGAGGCAGGAGAACCATTTGCAAGTTCAAGACCAGCCTGGGCTAAAAAGTGAGCCCAAGGCCAGCCTTAACTTCATAGCGAGACCTTGTCTCAAAAAGACAAAAAAAAATCTATTTGAAGACACTTAAATTTTCAAAAGAAGAGTCAGTTTTTGAAAGATAAAACCCTTTGCAATAAGCACCTTAAATTATATCCTTTAAATCTAAAAACATAACTTAGTAATACAATAAGGAAGCACGGGAACTAGGTGGAAAGCCTATAAAGGAGACAACCCCTACTCAGCTCCAGTTAATGTTACCATGTTAGAATGTGGGTGCCTAAAAAGTACATATAATTATGCAAGTCAAATAAGATTTCTATACCCGATATCCTGCCAGTTCTATTAACATACAACTTCTTTTTATTTGTTTGTTTGTTTTACAATTCATAATTTATTCTTTATGATAGTACCCTAACATACAGCTTCTTGGAATGGAGACAGGTGGGTTGCACTTTAGTGACTATATGCAATCAGTAGAACTGTATCATCTACAACGACACAACATTACAATTAAATTACTGTTTGGAACTTTACCAAGTACATCACTGAACTAACTTTCTAATGATGATCAATAACTAACCCCACTGGTTCTCCATCCATTTCCCTACCCTCATTGGATGGATATCAGCATATGGGGGCTTTCCTTCAGCCATTTCTATGGCAGTTATTCCCAGAGACCAGATGTCTGCCACACAGTTGTACCCAATTTCTTGAATCACTTCTGGAGCCATCCAAAATGGAGTTCCTATCACTGTATTCCTCTTGGCCATGGTATCCTAAAATAGAAAGAGGAGAGACTAATACTGAGCATTACAAGTAATGACAAAAAGAGATTTTCCCAATAATAAAAAGACCTTAGCTGGGTGTGGCAGCACATGTCTGTAATCCTAGCACTCAGGAGACTAAAGCAGAAGGATCACTGCAAGTTCAAGACCAGCTTGGCCTATGAAGTGAGCTCAAGGCCAGCCTGAACTGCACAGCAAGACCATCTCAAAAAGACAAGGCCTTATAATTAAAATCTGTACAAAAACCATGACTAGGAATTCATAAGAGAAATTCAAATAACCATGAAACAAAAAGATTCTTAATTGTTCAACACAAAATAAGATAAAACTTTAATGACTAGCACTAATAGTAACATACAAGCTGGGAGTAGAAATGGACATACTGCAATTGTAGCACTGGAAGACTGAGGCAAGAAGTCTTCCACTGCAAGTTTGAGGTCACTGCAAGTTTGAGGTCCACCTGAGCTACATGGTGAGTTAAAGGCCAACCGGAACTACACAGCAAGACTTTTCCTCTAAATGAATGAATGAATGAATGATAATAGCATATAAAACCAGAACCCAAAATGCAATGTCAGTGTAGTATAAATTTTCGTACTCTATTTTAATAGGCACACTACAATACTCATTAAACACTTAAATATTCATATCCTTTGATCCAGATCTACTTGTAGAAATCTGTTTTACATATAAGTGTCCCAAGAGATATGCAAATATTGTAGAAATGTTTATAACTGAGGGAGGAGACAGGGAAAATATTCAGTAAGCAGCCGTATAACATTAAAAAGGAAAAAAGGGGACTGGGGATTTAGCTCAGCGGCATAAGCACCTGCCGTACAAGTACGCAGTCATGAGTTCAATCCCCAGTACCGGAAAAATAAATAAAAATAAAAACAAAAGGGAAAAAAAGGAGGACAGAGGACCCCTGAAAATACAACAGCAGTATAACACATGTCTGGCACATTCTAAGCCCTCAGTTCAATCCTTACCACCACAAGCATACACACACACACACACACACACACACACACACAGAAACAAACAAGACATATACTTTTGTTCACCTTGGAAAAAACATATATATTGTGAAGCTAAAATGTTGTGAATACTGTGAAGAAAAAATGTGACATACTGTGAAACAAAAAAAAATAGGTTGCAAAACTATATATAACATAGACCTGTTTTTGTAAAAGGAAAACACAGATAACATAATAAGACCATAATCAATAATAAGAAAAAAATGTTAGAACATAGCAAAAAGAAAATCATGAGTAATACACAGCAAACCATTAACAGTAGTTATACATCTAAAAGGCAGAATCATGATGGACCTTTACTTTCCGTCCTACATAGATACACTTCTGTAACATTCTGATGACACTTATACTACATGTACAGTCAGGAAAACATTTTCAAGTTTATATATACGGCCAGGACCAGTGATACAGGTCTGTAATACCAGCACTTAGGAGACTGAGGCAGGAGAATCACAAGTTCAAAGCCAGCCTGGACGATACAGGGAATGTAAAGCCAGCCTGGACTACAGTGACAGCCTATCTCAAAAAAGCCCAAAATATACAAAAAATGATATATAAAAAAGTTTTAGTTTATGGATGAAAGAACATATGGAGATAGTACACATTACAGCAAAAAACCACTTGCACATTTTCCATAATGGCACAGCCCTACTGAAAGAGAACCTTTTTACAGTTCCTATACTTTAAAAGAAAGACTTCTAAACAGAACTAATGATGAAAAAGTACTTTCCATCATTATCACCCATGTTTGTTCCTTCTGAAAGGCCTGTTCCTTAATTAGGTTATGCCAGTCAAGAGTAAATAACATATAACATTTCTGAACTGATCTCTCTCCATCGCTCCTATGTGAAAAACATAGGAAATAATTTATTGCTTAGTCATTTCCTTAGTTCTGAAACTTCAAATTTGCAGAGATGTTTTCGTATGATGGTAGCTGACATAGTTTTCGTTAAGATTATTTCAATTAGAAATAGATACATACTTGGATAGTATGTATGAATATTTTGAGACTTAAATGATCGGATACTAGTCTCAGCTAGGTTTGTGTTATATAATAGTAGAGCAACAGAAAGCCCCAAAACAGATTATGGCACAGATTATATATGTACATACATATATAATGTAATGGGCATTAATTTTAATATTATGCTTTTACATAGCATCAAAAGGCTACATGTTTAAACCTGATTTCCTTCAAACTATAGTTTATGTAATATTGTGATATGATTTACTTATATTTGAAGAGTGCACAAATCATAACACTGAATAAACTTCTAATTTTTTTAGTACATTAAAGCAATTTCTGTGCTATTGCAATATCTGTAAGTCTCCCAAACATGTCCCAAATAGATTCTGAATTAAAAAATAAAAACTGAGGTGGACTGCAGGGGGAGAGAACAAGGAGGTGATCCCTGCCTGGAAACCAGTGCCATGAGCGGGCCGCTGCGGGACAGAGGACAGCCAGACTCGAACCTCTGTGAGTCAGCGCCATTCAAGGACTTTGAGGGAAAAGAACAAGGCCTCACCAGGAGGTGATCCCCACCTGGAAACCATATCACTTTCATTGTTTTGTTCTGTTGGGTTTTATTCTCTTTTGTTTTGTTTGATTATGTTAAATCTGATGGTATGAGTAGCTATTTAAAAGATAGCAAGACATATTATGGTAGCCATTTTGGATTGTTTTGAAGTCCTTTATTGCATTCATAGTTTTGTTTTTATTCTTTCTATTCTGTTTTGTTCTGTTTGATTTTTACTATGTCCGAAGGTATTATTATGTCAGAAGGTATCTGCAGCTATTTTGAAGACAACAAAAGGCATTATGGTAACTATTGTCGGTTGTGTAAGGTTTTGAAGTCCTGTATCACCTATACTAGTTTATTTTGATTGGTTTTATTGTTTTATTTTTCTTGGTTTTATCCTCTTTAAAATAAACAAACAAACAAACAGAGCTAGGCATGATGGTGCACGCCCATAATCCCAACACTTCGGAGGCTGAGGTAAGAGGATCACTATAATTTTGAGACCAGCTAGGCTACATAGCAAATTCAAGATTAAATGACATAGTGAAACCTTGTGTCAAAAAAAAAAATTAATTTTACAAAGTAAAAATTGTACACAATGCCAATCACCTGATATATAATATGGTTGCAAATGTTAGTGTACATCTGTCTACAACTATTTCTGTTTTTTGGTATATATTTTCACATATTCTTGGGTATTTTACAAAATCAGATAAATTCTAGACTTCCTGTTTTGAAGGTCTGTTTTTCTTTTTTCACTGCCATGCACTAGTGAGATAGGAGGAGAAACAACAGACAGTGCTGAAAGCAAGTGAGAATGTCTTCAGTAAAGTAACTGTTCAACACTACTTGGAAGCTGAATGACATGTTATTATGCCTTATGTAAGGAAAGCAGCATGTATTTAAGTTTTCTTCCATTTATAAATATGCTTATTAGCCCAACTGAATTTAAACTAATATTCAATCATTTCTTCTTTCAGTTTTCATTTTTATAAAAAATTTTTAAGTTAAATAATTTGACCTGAACCATAGAAAGGATGTGAAATAATTTATTAGCTTTCTTTTAACCTATTGGTAGATTCTATAATATTTTACTAACACAATTAATTCAATTATGTTTTAAAGATAAGTAAAAAGAACTAATCCCTCAGGACAAAACTGAAAATATCAATACAAATACCATATTTACTTACTGTAAGTTGACCTGCTACTCCAAAATCTGCAAGCTTTGCATGTCCTTCTGTATTTAGCAAAATGTTTCCTGCCTTGATATCTCGGTGTATTTTTCTCATAAAATGAAGGTATTCCAGGCCTTTGAGAGTTGACTGTAATATTGTAGCTATCTCATCTTCTTTTAACTAAAAAAAAAAATGAGAAGCTCAAATCCTATGTTTACATCACATATTTGCAAAAGAAAAGTAAGATTCAAACTATAAACATAAGATCTTATTTAACATGTGAGCATCTGACCGCTTATAATATTTATATGCTAACCATACTCCAAATGATATTTCCAGATCCACACATCAGATCTGCCTACATCATCTCTGAGTATCTAGCAAGTATCATAAGCAGAACATGTCAAAACCCAACTCATTCTGTCTCTTCCCTACTTGTCACCCTCCTACTCAACCAACTCACTGTTTTTTTACCTTACTTTGTCAGTACAGTACAACATCATCTGACATACATTATTCACATACTTATTAGTATGATGTCTTCCCTATTAGAAACATAAGATCTATTAACAATGTTTTTGATTTGTTTACTTTGGTATTCGCATTTTTTCAGATCATTTTCTGTATTAGTTCATGTTTGTAGTACATAATGTTTACATTCCTTGTGAGGGGTTGGTATATATACATGATACATCTCAATTTCTTTTTCATCATATTTTATTCCCCTACTTTTGTATTTCTAACACCAACAAAGAGACCATGCAAATAACAGGCAGTGAAAAAAATAAATGTTGAATGATGATAGCTAAGATAGCTAAGTGAAATTGAAAACACAAAACAGTAGCATAGATTATCTGATCAGACCAACGTTAAATTTGTGGAGTTTTAACCAAAGTTCTAAATAAACTCAGTCTATTAACTGAGCCTATATGGTTCCCCTATAACAAACAACTCACATTTTTTTCCACTTTTCTCTCCTCCCTTTTTTTAAAAATTGTTTTTTGGGCACATTTTAGATATACATAATGATATAGCTGACATTTAGAAGGAAGTGTACATAGCAAAAAAAATTACTGAACTTACGCAAGTTACTGAACTTCTCTTAGCCTCAATTTCTCAATATATAAAATAGGAGTATCATCTAAGATTACACAAAAAGCCACATGTGCCTGGCACACCAAGGCCCTGGGCTTAATCTCCAGCAACAGCAACAAGAGATCAAATTACAGAAGGCTTGCCTGGGGTGACAGTCCATGCCTGTAATCTTAGCATTTGGGAGGCTAAGGCAGGAGGATCACTGTGAGTTCCAGGCCAGCGTGAGCTACAAAGTGAGTTCAAGGTTAGCCTGAACCACATAGTGAGACCCTGCCTCAAAAAAACAAAAACAAGGCTTAATGGTTTCATACACACTATGGTTAACAATGGTTTTAATATCTAACACAGAATCAACCAACAAAAATTTAGTAAGTGTGTATTATAAGCCAGGAAATATGCCACTAGTATTAAAAATATGCAACCATTTCTAAGTGTTTAATCTATATGGGGTATTATTTTTGTAATCTTATATATACCTTATAAAACTACTAAATGAGGGAATTCCAGGAAGATGGCAGAGCAGTAAGCAGCAGAGAAAGTAGCCTCTCTGAGAGTCATCTTCCAGACCCTGGAATATAGCATCGTGAGGAAGACAAGGAGGAAGGAAATGTGTCCCCTGGGCCCAGGAAGAATATGAAATGTGAACTGAAGCCCATGGACAGTGAAAAGAAAAACTTCAATGAAGAAGGTGGCGGCAGCTGGCGGTGCCTTCACCCAGAGCCAGACTCACTGCGTGAAAGAGCTGTTAGAACCTAGGGACATAGTCACGGTGATGGTGGTGGCTGGCAACCCCAGAGCCCTCTGCAGAAAAACGTGGCAGTGGATATGGAGGACTGCACTGGCTGGTGGTGAGTGCGGAGGACGCAGTCCTCCCACAGGAGAGAGCTATTAGCCAGGAGTCATTCTGGAGTCAGACCAGATAAGCCCAGAGCCGAACAGCTGCCGGCTTCTGCCAGCAGCTCCTAGCTGGGCGCAGACCCGTGGAAATTGCTTGGACTGGGGCGAGCCCAATGTCTGGTGTCTGGGCAGGCCTGCTAAGGTTATCTACTACTCTGCCACAAAGCAACAGCTGGCTTACTGGAGTACAATGGCGTGATTCAGGACTCTGTCTCCACAGGCTACTAGTGAATCCGAGAGAATCCTTGAAGAGGACTCTTTGTGTTTTTTGGTTTGTTTGGTTTTCTTTTTTTTTTGGGGGGGGGTCCCTGTTTTTTTGGTTTGTTTCGTTTTATTCAGTTCATTTATTTCTCTTTCTGTTTCATTGCTTTTTTTTTTTTAATGTGTGAGAATGGTTCCTATCCTCTTTGTGGGTGTGGTTCTGTTTTGTTCTACCTTTCGTCTCCTCCATCTTTCTTTTCTTTCAATCTTTTGCACCAGTTTCCCTAAATTGGTGGGACCCATCTTTGTCCTCCAACCTTACTTGTAACCTCTCTCTCTTTTTCCACTTATTTTCTCCTTAATCCACTTTAAATTTTAAGCCCAAGGGCAAAACTGACATACTGTGGACTTATATATTGCATATAATTATCTGGTTTGTTTTACATTTTGTTATACAATCACAAATCTAATTCATATAGATAAAAGTTGCAAATTAAGGGTTAGCTCAGTTTGTTGTTTTCTAGACTGTGTTTGACGCTATTGGTACCACTACAGCCACAATTGACATAATTGTTCTAAACAGCCATTGGCTATTAACTAAGGGTCACAGAAAATACTGTGGCACAGTGCCAAAGAACCAGGGACTAGGCCAAGTGAGCAACAACTTTTCATCTCCAATAAACTGAAGAGATAAAATCTTCCAACAGACTCAAAACCCAAAAACCAGCTACACTGGAGATACCAGTGTAGAAAGAGATAATAAGGACTATATAGTTCCATGAATACCAACAGAAGGAATCTACCAGGAAAGGCAAACAATTAGGGGGAAGAAAACAAAAGGGGGAGCAAACAGCAGGAAAATAACACAACAAGGATAAGTCAATGCGTATCAGTTTTAACTATCAATGTTAATAGTCTCAATTCACCAGTCAAAAGACACAGACTGGCAGAATGGATCAAGAAGCAAGATCTAACAATATGCGCATAGAAGAAACACATTTAATTCCAAAAGAAATTCACAGACTGAAAGTCAAAGGATGGAAAACAATACTTTATGAAACAGGAATCCAGAAAAAAGCAGGGGTAACTATTCTACTTGCAGACAAAGTAAACTTCAAGCCAATACTGATTAAGAGAGATAAAGAAGGTCACTACATCCTCATAAAGGGAACAATCCAAAAGGAAGAGATAACAATCATAAATATATATGCAACAAATACCAGTGTACCCAGATATATAAAATTACTAATGGACATGGAAAATCAAATAAGCCCTAATACAATTCTTGTGGGAGAACTCAATACCCTGCTGTCACAAAAAAATAGATCAACCAGACAAAAAATCAGTAATGAAATATTAGAACTAAATCAAACTTTTGCACAAATGGACTTAGTAGATGTCAATAGAGTGTTCCACCCCATAACATCAGAATACACATTCTTCTCAGCTGCACATGGGACATTCTCCAAAACATACCATATACTGGCTCATAGAATATGAACAGAATTTAAGTAAATATAAAGGAACTGAAATTATCCCATACATACTATCAGACCACAGTGCAATGAAATTGGAAAATCATGCCAAAGGAAACCACAAGAACTTCATAAACACATGGAAATTAAATAGCACCTCCTGAACAACCAATGGGTCACAGATGAAATTAAAGAAGAAATCAGACAGTTTTTATAGTTTAATGATAACAACAATACAACATACCAAAACTTTTAGGACATAATGAAAGCAGTCTTAAGAGGCAAATTTATAGCAATAAATGCCCCTTTCAGGAAAACAGAGCAAGCACATGTAAACAACTTAATGTTGAACCCCAAACTTCTAGAAAAAGAAGAGGAGGCTAAACCAAAAGCTCAAACAAGGGAGGAAATTATAAAGATCAGAATAGAAACTAACAGGCTGGAGACTAAAAAGAACAATACAAAGAATCAATGAATTGAAGAATTGGTTCTTTGAAAGATTAAATAAAATTGACAAACCCTTAGGAGACCTTATCAAAAAAAGGAGAGACATTCTGTGCTTTTGGGTAGAAAGAAATAATATAGTGAAAATAGCCATACCTCCAAAACTGTTACCAAGATTCAATGTAATCCCAATCAAAATTCCAAAAGCATATCTCACAGAATTAGAGAAAACAATCCTAAAATTCATCTGGAACCAGAAGAGATCTAGAATAGCAAAGGCAATCCTGGGCAAAAAAGACAAGATAGGGGGCATCACAATTCCTGACTTAAAATTATACTATAAAGCCACTGTGATAAAAAGAATGTGGTACTGTCATTAAAAAAAAAAAAGACCTAAAAATCAATGGAATAGAAGATGCAGAAACAACTCCTGACACACTAAGCCACCTTATCTTTGACAAAGGTGCCAAACACGTTGAATGGAAGAAAGGAAGCCTCGTGCTGGAAAAACTGGCTCTGCACATGCCAAAGATTAAAACTGGACCCGTATCTTTCAATATGAACTAAGCTAAAATCAGAATGGGTCAAAGATCCTAATATTACAACAGAAACATTAAACCTGCTGGAAGACAGAGTAGGTAAAACTCTTGAAGACACTGGTATAGGCAAAGACTATGAACAAAACCCAGATTGCACAGGAACTATAACAAAGAATCAACACATGGGATCCTATCCGACTGAAAAGCTTTTGCACAGTAAGAGAAACCACCAACAGAGTGAAGAGACAATCCACAATGTGGGAGAAAATGTTTGCCAGCTGTTACTCAAAGAATTACTATCAAGAACATATAAAAAACTCAAAAAAAAAAAAAATCAGTCTTCCTAGATTCAAAGACCCAATCCAAAAGTGGGCATCTGAGATGAATACACACTTCTTAGATGAAGAAATACAAACAGCAAATAAATATGTGAAAAAATGTTCAACATCACTGGTCATTCAAGATTCAAATTAAAACAACACTGGGATTCCACCTCACCCAGAAAGAATGGCTAGTATCATGAAATCAACCAACAACAAATGCTGGCAGGGCTATAGGGAAAAAGGAACCCTTTCCACTGTTGGTGGGAATGCAGACTGGTACAACCACTGTGGAAATCAATGTAGAGCCTCCTCAAAAAACTAAGATTGGAGGTCCCATTTGACCCAGCTATTCCCCCTCTGAGTATCTTCCCAAAAGAATTAAAAACATCATACCAAAAAAAAAAAAAAATCTTACCACAGTGATATATGTGCAACCATGTTTATAGCAGCACAGTTTATAATAGCTAGACATTGGAAACAATCTAAATGCCTATCAACTGAGTGATAGATAAAAAAGATGTGGTATTTTTATACAATGGAGTACTACTCAGCCATAAAGGATAAACTGGAGATTTCTATAGGTACATGGATGCACCTTGAGAACATACTCATCCATGAAATAAATCAGACACACATGTGTAAACGTCATATTGTTTCATCAGTGTGACAAGTTGAAAGAAAATATATATGTATATGTGTCTGTACACGTATATAAAAATAGTTAAGATAGTTATACCACTGATTTCTCTGAGTTTGCTGAAGAGAAAGATTTGTATTGGTATTGTTCAGACAATTGAAGGCAGATGTCTTGTGCTCTGGATGAATGATTTGGGGATGACAATGTGCAATGTATGTACCTGACTGACATAGTTTTAAAATCATGTTGTTTTTTTTCTTTTTTTCTTTCTTTATATCTATGAATAAAATGAACTTGAAACAAAAACTACTAAACGAGGTATAAATACTATTATTATCACCACCACTTTATAAATTATGAAGCTAAGAAGCTGGTTACAATGCCATACATGTGTAATCCCAGCAACTGGGACACTGAGGTAGGAAGATTGCTTTGAGTTTGAGGCCAGCCTGGGCTACACAATCAGTTCAAGACCAGGCCGGACTATACAGTGACCATGTCTCAAAAAACTAAAACAGCAACAACAATAATAATAATGAAGATGAAGCACAGAAAAGTAATTTGTGACAAAGGTCACAGAAGCAATAAAGAGTTTTTACTCAAATCCAGACAAACACTTCTGGCAAAGTATATAGGCTACAGTTTAAATACCTTCTGTGGTCAAAAGAAACAAAACTCGTGACTTGTCTTAACTTTCTGTTTTAACCAGCTGAGCTATTCAATTACAATGGTGCTGCCCAACAGAAATACAATAGAAGCAAGAAATATAATTAAGTTCCCAGTACCTACTTTTTTCAAAAGAAAAATTAACTATAACATTTGGCAAAAGAATGGATAATTAAAAACCTTTACTTAATAGTTAAAATTATATAAAAATAATTAACATTAAGTTCTCAATAAATACCAAAAGTATCATCAAAATTAATTCTGGATAGTTTTAAAATACCTGAAACAAACCAACGTAGTGCTTCATTTAAGAAAACCTAGACCAAGACTGAATCGCCACACAAGAGCAGTTGAAAGTGCTGAAACTAAACCAAGAAATAAATGTAATAGGAATTAGGGGCCTTCTGCCAACTCTTTTAATGCCATGATCAGAATATGGTAGTTTTTACTGCTGAATGAATGCAGACTTCATATAAATGACCAAGGAAAGATGTAAAGAAAAAAAAAAGAAGCCCTAGAAGAGGAAGAGGAAGAGGAAGAATAAGCAGCAGAAGCCCTGAAATCCAAATTTGAAATTAATAAATTATTAATTCTTTAAATATATTTTATGGGGCCAGGGATATGGTTCAGCTGCACAGCACCTGCCTAGCAAGCACAAGGTCATGAGTTTGATTCCTAACACCAAAACAAATGAATAAATACATAATAAATCTTATGTTAGCATGCTATCCATTGCTCAAGAACTTGTTATTTGATTAAAAAAAATATGAACTCTGAATTACATAAATTAAGAAGACAGTGATATGGACAAGGCAAAATTTATGACTGAGTTTCAATGCAGCCCTGTTATGGGTTATGTCTAGATGTCCCCCCAAAGCTTCATACAGTCCTAGATGGGGCTTTTTCAGAGGAGACTGGATCTAGAGTGTGTGACACTGGGATTGATTCATGGTCAATGCCAGGGTCAAAGGCACTACGATTAATGGTGTGAGGTCTACCTGCTCTAAGTAGCCTGGATAAAGGTAGAAAGAGCTGTGATGGTCCCTTGCTTGCTTTGCTACTTTCTGCCTGCCACAAACTGTTATTCCTCTATTGATCCTTGTCTGCCACTGCACCCTGCCTTGGAGCCAGCCAATTATGGACTGAAATCTCCACAAACTGTGAGCTAAATAAACCTTTCCTCCTTTAATCTTGGGTGTTACATACTTTGTCTCAGCAATGAGAAAAATTAACTAAGACAAACCCTCATAATATATGTAGTACCTCATAATTTACAACACATATCTAAATTTTCACAATTTTGCAAATACTTAATATGGGTTTTTATTACTACTTTTTTTTCTTATTTTTCTTAAAGACAAGAAAAACCCCTAAAGACTAAAATTTCTCCTGCTTCTACTCACTCAGAACCTATATAGTTACGTATCTTTTTAAAACATAAATCAGATAGATGGCTCACTCACTTGTTTAGAACAGTTTCCTATTGTACTTGCAATAAAATTCAAACTCATTATAATGATCTTTAATATCCAATACAATCAAGCCCTACTGATCTGTCTAACCTCATCTCCTCCAGTTTCCCTTCACTTCTTCCCTTCTACACAGTGACCTTTTTTCAAATGCCAAATTCTTTCCAGCCATAGGGTCTTTGCATTGGTTATGCCCATCTAGAATGTTTTTTCAAGACTCAGCTCCTTCCTGTCATTCAAGTCTTTCTTTAAATATAACTCTTTGGAATAACCTTCTTCAACTATTCACTGCTCTACTGTCACTTTACCATCACTTCATCCTCATTCATTTTCTTCATGGTGTTTATCTAGTATTTTTCTATGTACCATTAATTTTCTTCTTGTTGCCCTGCTTGCTATAAGGAGTGCTACTGCTTGAGACATTTCTAGCTAAATGGATACACCTTGAAACCATACTCTCAAGTGAACTAAATCAGACACACATGTTTAAATACAGCATTGTTTCTCTGTGTGAGAAACCAAAAGTGTAAATAAGGACCAAAATGCATAATAGATACTTGGAAATGGAAAGGAAATGTTCAAATGGGAAGGGGAACAAGGGAGGGGGAGGAGAAGAGGAAGGAAGGGACAAGAAAAGAAGGAAAAAATGAAAACAAAGCTTTGTGAATAAGGACGGGAAGACAGGTTGAAGGGAGGGAAGGGAAATCAGTAAAAAGGCAGCAAGACAGATCATGTACAGGTACAAATCCCCAATAAAAGTTTTTTAAAAAGCTGTTATCATTAAAAAAAAAAAAGTTGCTACCAACCCTGAAAGCAGGGTTATTGTCTATCTTATTTGCTACTGGTCCCCAACGCTTAAAGCAGTGTTCCATAAATATTTACAGAATGAATAAACAAGTGAAGCAATTGAAATGGAACCAGAATCCATAATTCCTATGTCTTATTCCAGCAATCACAGTAATAGCAAATAACCTTTAACAATGAGATTATTCTCTCATTAATAGGAAGCAGAGGTAGAGAAAATTAATTTGCAAACATGCTAGGTGAGAGAAATTTCAAATCCAAAGTTAATCATTTAAAATTAATTCCAAGCTTTGCGCAGTGGCAGTATCACAGCCAATGAGGTTTATACGAGGCACAATTATTGCTAAAATTAATTCCATAACCAAGATTCGACAGCCATTTTCCCCCAGTAAGAAAAAAGCATGATAAAAATCACCAGATTGAGTCAGTCTCAGAACCGTCACATCTAGGGGATAAAAAAGTAAAGCGGGAGAAAGAACCATGAGAAAGGAGAAAAATCTGACTGTCATCTGTCTGGATAAGATAATAGAAGAAATACATGAATAAAAGGCCAGAGAAAAGGGGCTGGGGATTTAGCTCAGCAGCATAAGCGCCTGCCTTGCAAGCTCAGTCGTGAGTTCCATCCCCAGAACCAGAAAAAAAAAGGCCAGAGAAAAGAACATGGCATAGAACCAGTGGCCCAGCAGCATTATTTTAGAAAGTAAACTTACCGTTTTATTTCGTAATCGAATGATATCAGATACAGAACCGGCCCCACAGTACTCCATAACAATCCACAAGTCTGTGTTCTTAAAATAACTCCCATAATACTTGACTACATGAGGGCTGGGGAGAGATGTAATACAAATTAATGGAATGATCTTCAAACATCTCTGTTAATTCATTCTGTTCAATATTTGAAAACCAATTTCTCATCTCGAAAGAGCAATTATTCCTAGGCAAGGATAAAATGAGTGACTATAAAATGGGATAGCTTATATTAATAAATAATAGAAGTACAAAAAGTATATGGGTAATTTATCCAATATTTCCAAGTCTACAACCAGAAAAGAATTACAGATATTGAAAAATAGCAACATAGATTGAACTATTAATAAAAGTTAACAATTACGTGTCATTTAAATGTCTACCCAACATTGGAAAATTTAAGAAATAATTATCATCATATAATGAACATCATGAATACATGAAAAATGTTTATAAAGTATTTGACAACATGTGAAGATACCCTGTTTACCAAAAATAAAAAAGAAAGAAAGAAAAAGAAAAAAGGATTGGTTACAAAATAGTAAGCATAACAGTAAAACTCCAAAACTATGCCCTCTCCAAAAAGAAGACATAGAGGAATACTAACATCAAGGAGTATTTAACAATGATTCTCAAAAGGGAAAAGTGATTTTATTTCCTTCTCTTCATTTGCATTTTTCTTAACAAATCATATGTACTCTGTGATAAGAAATCACCTGTAAATCTAAAAACATGAAAAAATATGCAAGATCCAATCTGGAATTTAGGTCTCAGGCTTAAAGATACACAATGAGAAATTTTGGAGAGAACTAACTTAATCTAGTCAATACAATCAAGAAGAATGGTGGCTTAATCTAGTAGGCAATGAACACAAAAGCAGTAAAAAAGAAAGAGGGAATGAGAAGAGAACTGGCTGTATTTGAACTCTGTAAAACTTAAAATTCCTAGGCAAATGTCCTGGCAGGCAGCCCCAGCTTTGCTCTTTGTTGAAGTTTTACAGAAAAGTACTAAGCTGATCTGCCCCCCAAAACTTTGGAAAATGCATGCAGACATAAAAGCAAAACCCCTTCAGCCCTCCTCCCAGCTCCTTAAGTTGGCATCATCTTTAACTGCATGTTTCTTTCAAATCTAAACAGTGCTGGAGAAGTCTGCTCCATCACAGGGACCAAATATGTTGTCACAGAATATGAGCGCAAACCACGTGCTTTTCTGTGGTTGCCTTTTAACCCGACTTCCTGCTTACTACATTTGACAAATCTTAGTTCCTCAAAACTAAAATGTTTAGCTATTGTCAGCTCAAGTAACTTTTTAATATAAAGGAATAGTAATATATAAATTAAGTATTCTCTTTTTACAGACAAATCTAATATTTTAAAATTTCTAGAGCTAAAAAGCACTTAAATTATCTTACCTAAGCTGTCTCTACAGAAATGTTTTCTCATAAAGAAGAGAGATCATTATCCAAAAAAAGAAAAAAAAGCCAGCACTACCTTCTGCCTCTTCTTCCTATTTTCTAAAAGGACTCATCGAAGAAGGAAAAAAAAAATGCACAAATAGAAACTGTCAAAGTTTAGCTACAGGGCCAGAGATATGGCTCAGGGGCAAAGTGGCTGTTTGGCAAGTATGAGGTCCTGAGTTTGATTTTCAGCACCCAAAAAGAAAACAAAACAAAGCCTGCTACAAAAACATAAAACTTTTCATCATTTGTTTCTGAAAGCACACATACTATAATTCCACTGAACTCTCCTTTCGGCAAAATAAGTAAATGAATCTCCAGGTATCAAATTCTAAACAAGCACAACAAATCCAAACCCTCTCCAATCTTGTGCCCTTTACCTGTCACACTGCTGCATTATAGAAATTTCTTTGATTATTTCCTGTAGATCTGATTCCACGGGAACTTGTTTAATAGCAACAATCTGACCAGTTTCCTTATGAATAGCTTTGTATACACTGCCATAGGACCTACAGTTGGGAGAAGGAGAAGATTAGAAAATCAAAGCAGACCAAGAGATAAGAAGTGGTGCAATATAAAGAACTCACAGTTCTGATTTATGTCCCTAAGTACCTATATCTGTAAGTACTGTCCCTAAATATGTATGTACATACACTTAGCTACACTTGCAAACTGAGATAAAGTATGTATTTGGGGGGGGGCATCTTAAAAACTTTGTACCTAAACTTATGAATGAATTACTGTGAAATAATAATTATAATAACTTCTGTATATCGTATGCCTGATGTCTGCCAGAAAGTATGCATTCCCTTAGTTTAACCTTACCAAAAGGAGAAAGAGATGATTATGACATTTATGAGTAAATATACAAATGTTCAGAGAAGTTACATGATATTCAATGGCACATAAATGATACATAGTGTTTGGTTCAGGAGTGGAACTCAGGTTGCCTGAAAACAATGCTTATTTTCTCTCCACATCTACATCAAGGGACAATATAGAAGTATTTGTTTTCTTACATTCATTTGATTGCCTTTGTCATTCTTATTTGCAGTAAAGCTTAAATTATAGAAAGTAATTAAAATCAAAGTCTTGATAATGCTACTATCAGATGAACTGTGCAAATATAAATACTTTTACTTTCTATTCCATTTTCCTTTAAGAATTTCTTATTAAAATAAATAAGTTTATGCATTCAACTTGGGTGCTATAAGAACATTACATTTAGAATCCCAACACCAAAGATTACATTCTACTACCACAACGTATTACTTACAACACATTATTAGCTTTGTTATGCCTTCATTTCCTCAAATGTAAAATAACAATACAAACTACTTTACATGAGAGTTGTGTCAAGTGAGATACCATCATCCTACAGAGACTTTTCATTAGAATCCTGAGATGCTCTGGGTGAATAATGTGTAAATTGCCTTCCAGGCTTCCCCTAGCACACCTGTTTCTACATACTGTTTGCTGGAAAAAAAAAAAAAATCAAAACAACAGTGTCAATTAATACTTCAAATTAACAAAACATTCTAGCTTTCCAAAAGTTGCTCGAGAATTATTTTAATGTCAAAATAAAATCCATGCACAGCACTTAAGAAAATAACGTCAGAACTCCTGTATTTGCAAAACTGGTATAACAATGATTAAACACAGCATCAAATGCTTTTTTTTTTTGGTCACAGAATGGCAGCTACTGACCATGTGTGGAATTCCCAACCACTAACCATCTTCCTTGCTAATAATAACCTTGGTTTATTAGGATAACAATGTGTTTGGTCCTAAGAGATAAATCATAGTAGACCAAGACAGACACAGTATTCCTTGTCCCTTTTGTAAGTGACTTGAACTAGTAGCAAGTATATGACCTAGCGCTGGCCAATCGTATTTGAATAGAATTTTACCTCTTGTGGGAAAGATTTTCCTCTTCTGGTAACAGAAAAGCATAAAAGATTTATTTCCACCTCTCTTCTTGTTTTGTTTGCTGTCATGTGAGGAATAAACACTTAAAACTAATGAATCTTGAGACTATAAAAACTGCAAAACCACCAAATTATTATCAAGTCAATTAACCTCTCCTGGAGGTTAATTTTGGGGTAAGAGACTCCTGGAATCTCTTACCCCAAAATTTTAGCTATTAAATATCTTTATAAGTTAGCCACTATCACTTGAATACTGTTACTTCTACCCAAAGTGTTCTTCATACACTAGATCCTACATATCTGAAAATATCTTTATTCCACCTTCATTCCAAAATAACAGTTTTGATGAACATAGAATTCCCCTTTGACAACAGCTTTCCCTCAGCACTCATTACAGTTTTGCAGGATCCGTTGTTGCTGAGAAACCTGCTTTCACCAGATTACCATTCGCCATAAGGAATCTTCCCACAGGTTTCAAGATGCCTTCTCTTTAATTTTCACTTTACATTTCTGCTTTACTTATGAGTTGATTTATTTGGCACTTCATAAGCATCTTCAATCAGAGGGCTCATGTCTTTCAAGTATAAAAATTTCTTAGTATTTCTTTCTTTATTTCTTCTCTTTTGGAACTTCTATTGAAACTATGTTGGACCACCTCAATTTATTATTTTTTTTAAATTCATTTTATTTCAAAGAGAAAAACAAGGAAACAAAATGAAACAAAATTTCAAAACACTTCAATCAGGGGGCAACAATGGTACAAACACTGCACACTGCCATCCCCAAATCATTCACCCAGAGCACAAGACATCTGCATTCAATTGTCTGAACAGTATCAGCACAAATCTTTCTCTTTAACAAACTCAGAGAAATCAGTAGTATAACTATCATACTATTTTTTATATACATATACATGTACATATGTTGTTTCAGCTTCTCACATTAGTGAGACAATACAATGTTTACATATGTGCATCTGATTTATTTCACTTATGAATACAGACCTCCTCAATTTCTCATATTTTTAGTTTTCAAAACTATTGCTGTCTCACATTCTGTGATTAGTATAATTTGGAATCAATCTCATTTCTCTCTTTCAATTATCAAATTCTCTTCACCTTGTCTAGGTTGTTATTTATCCAATTATTGGGTTTTTAAAACCAGTTTATTATAGTCTGGTTTCTTTCAAGGATATTATTTCTTCCTTTTAGCTTTTTGAAAATTGCAAATGTTTTTCTTTTCAAGCAGACATACTGACATGTGCCTATAGTCCCAGATACTTGGCAGAATAAGGTACTTCCACCCAGAAATTCCAGCCCAGCTTGGGCAATGCAGTGAGACTCCATCTCAAAAAGAAAAGAGAGGGAAGGGAGAGGGAGAAGAGGAAGAAGGGGGGGGGAGAAACAGAGAGATTGAGATCTCTCATCAGATTGCTCCATTATTTCTCTACCCTTGAGTGTGAATTCTCCAACTTGTTAGAACTGGATATCTCAAGGCAGTGGATTTCTTTTAATGGATTTCCTTTCATTTCCAGTTATTTTCTACTACACAACGCTCAATGAGACAGATTCATGGTTCTCACAGTCCCCTTGCCTGAGGTACACAATTTAAACCAAGTCCTTGGGGGCCTTGCCACTCAAGATCTCATACCTGAATGCAGCGTAGGCCCAGTTCCTATTGTTAGATCAGTATCTCAGCTTTTTCCCTAGGCTATAAGGCAAGTTTATTTCACCTCTAGTTCACATACAGGGAACCTAGTCTCAGTGCAGGACTTCATATCAGAAGCCCAACTACAATCTCCTGATAAGGATAAGGCATCCTTTTCTTTCTTCTTATTATGATAGATTCTTTTCTACCCCTGGTCCTTAGCTGCCTGTACATCCTTATTATAAAGGATATATGTATTCAAATATTCTTAGTAAAAATTAAGTATTTAAGAGAACTGATTTTGCACCAAGGCTGGGTCTCATTAAAAGAACTGATATTCATTAAGACTGGCCTTTACCTTGAGATACTTTTGCCTCAGCCTCCAGAGCACCTGAGATTACGAACATGTTCCAACACCCCTGGCTTATTCATTATTCTTATGTGTAAGAAATGGAAACAAGAAAGCTGTGCACGCTCTCACTCAGCAGTCATTACCAAAGCAATCTCCAGACCTCTTTATGCTATCCTGATAGCAAAGGGAACTCCAACATTTCACACCAACAATTGACATTTATGATTACACATGTTCTATTTATAGCAATCTGATGAAGAGTTAGAGGACTTCAGCAATCATCTACTTACAGGTGAGACCCTAACACCTGATTTCTTACAACAAACCCAAAATGACTGAATGAATTTTAACTGCCAGAGAAGAAAGATGGTGAAGTTAAATGTTTCACATAAGTCCTGCAAGGCAAGGACCAATATAGAAAAATGGAAATAACAGAACATCTGAGGCCAATGTAGTCAAGCACAAGTGTTAGTGTCAACATGACCCATTAGCAAGATGCTTTTTCATTATCCTATAATAAAAATTTAAGTAAGTCAATATGTAAAACTCTTAAGTGTAAGAGAAGAAAAAGGTGGTAGGCTCCACTTCCAAACACCTTCCACTCATCTCGGTCTGGTACTCTGGCTGTACCATGCCACAGATTCACACAGTTTTCTCAATATGCCACATGACTACAGCTTCCAGAATCCAAAACAATTCTGTAGCAACAGCACACTTCACAAGATGCAGAAAGTTCACAGTCCATCCATTCTCCAGAAAAATTTAAGGATGGCATGGTATTTTGTAAATCACTTTTGCTTCAACAAGTAAATCACTTTTGCTTCAACATCTTCTGGTTCAGTGAAGTGTCCTCAGGTTTGTTAAGTCTGCATGACAGAAATCCAAGTACATCTGTGATACATTTTTTAAAACTTGTAAGGTGATAGCATGGGGGAAAAAAAGATCTGAAAAGGTTTACTTGTTTTCTCCTTGATGACACTTTTATAGGGAAATTCTCAAGTTCCTTGCTGAAGACATCCACAGACCTAAACCATGATTTCTAAAATTCATAGTTAGCTTAGTTTTTCCTTTTAGTATACTCCTGACATACTGTCTATAGTTTTCTTTTGACAGTCCCCAAATCCAATTAATCTACAGTCACCAGTAAGAATGCCTAATATAGGGCTGGGGATTTAGCTCAGTGGCTTAAGCGCCTGCCTGGCAAGCATGAGGTCATGAGTTCGATCCCTGGTACCAAAAAAAAAAAAAAAAAAAAAGAATGCCTAATATACTTTAAACAGTTAAGATTTAACTTTGATTTGACATGAACTCTGAAAAATTATTTAGCTGATATTAAAAAGCAGTTATGACTTACTGAACATTTACTATGTGACAGGCACTATACTAAATTCTTTACCCCTATTATTTCATTGCAATACTTGCCATGACCTTAATGAAATAGATACTATTATTATCCCCTACTTTATCAAAAAGGATTGTAAAGTTCCACAACAATAAGCTCAAGTTCATTTGTTTATTGTAGTAGTACAGCAAGGATTTTAACCCTTGCTGTGAGGTCTGTGTGACCTCACAGTCTCCACAGTTACTTCTACAATCTGCCTTTACTAAAAATGAAAAAAAACTAGTTAGTTACCTAAACAATTATGACCACCAGTCCTTATCTTATTCCAAATATAACTTAAAAGCACTGTTACATTAAGGACCATGGACTCAATGCCTTGAGGAAAATACCAAGGATGAAAAGCTAAAACTTAAAATGGCAAGCGAGAGATGTAGAGGGATAGTCACTTCCCCATACCTTTAATGATACTAGTCCGCCAGCAGTCTTCAGAGTCATTTTGGACTTGTCTTTTGGCAGCACACCTGGTATCATCTTTTACTTGTCTTGTCTTCTCTGCTTGATTTCTTGCTGGATTCCAAAGAGTATTTTTCCAACTTACAAAATGTTGAAGACTAATGCTTTTTACAAGGAGATAATCCATGAAAAACTATTCTGTGTAATCCAGGATTGGGTTTAACATTATTATAAATCTGTGTTTGGCATAACACTAGTCTCCAAAAAAATGTAACAACAAGAGCTGTTACTGTTATAGTTTGGATCTAGAATATTCCCCCAAAGGTTCACATTTTTGAAGGTTTAGTCCTAGCTGGTAGCACTTATTTGGAGGCAGTGGAAACTTTATGAGATGGAACCTAGTTGGAAGAGGTGGGTCACTGGTTTGCCTTTCAAGGGCACATTTTGTCTTTCCTCACTCTCTTTGCTTCCTGGCTAATGCGAGATGAGCATTGTCATCCACTGCGTGTTACTGCCATCATACTATTCTGCCTTACCTCAGACCTAAAGCAGTAGAGCCAGCCAAACATGGAACGAAACCTCTGAAACCAGGAGCCAAAATAAATCTTTCTTCCTTTGTTTTTCGCAGGTATATTGTCACAGCAACAAAAAGCTTATTCACAGAATAGCGGATGATTTTAAAGAGCATAGTCACTACAGCATGTTTTTAAATGTTAATATGTGGCAGGATATCTCTGAAACTAGCAGCATTCCTAAGGGATTAGTCTTTTTTTTTTTTTTTTTTGGTACTGGGGATCGAATTCACAACCTAGTGCTTGCCAGGCAGATGCTTATGCCACTGAGCTAAATCCCCAGCCCCTGCTAAGAGATTAAAAATTCACAATGCATACACATTTGCATATATATACATGAACCATTTCTGAAAGAGACATTAGTAACTGCTACAATGGTGATTCTGGATGGCTGACAGATACAGGCAGAGGGCAATTTTTTTAACTGTATATGTGCATTTTAATTTTTGAATTTTGAGTCATACAAATTACTTACTCAAAAGTTAACAATAAACACTTAAGAAAAGGTGCTCCTAACATTTTAATGTCCTGGTCACCACAAAAACAATAAATATACAAAATTAAATTAATACTGAATCCTATGGTTTTTTACTGAAACAAGTTAGTACACACTAATCAGAAGCTATGAACAGCAAATGAAAGTACATATGTCTGATCTAATTAGTGCTATCTGTTAACCTGATAAAATCATACAAGCCACAGATTCCATAAGAGGGAAAATAATAGACGTCCTTCATGATAAAAACTGGTATCACTAAATCTCTCCATAATACTGATTAAGGTAAGTGAGAAAAGACATCTCAAGCAGTAAATTTACTACCTATCCTCTCCTAGAGCCATATGCCGACAGGCAACATTCTTCTCCTCAGGTTTGAGAATTACCATCGCCACAAAAAGGTGAACATTCATTAGGTGATGGGCAGGAAAAAAAATGGGAGCCTCTAGTCTACGTGTATTCTTCTCTTCACTCACCCTTCTCCAAGTTTCTCTAAGACATCAAACACTTCTTCTGGTTGTTTGGTTAAACTATCTTCATCCAACTTTTTCAGTTGTCTGTGAATAAAGAAGTGACACAAAAAGCATTTTACTTGCTAGCAACTAAATCATAAAACACATCATTTATTTTACAATTAGCAGCCTAGGAGTTTCTCCACAAAGTCTTCATTAATAAACAACAAATCTAAGAGCCTTTTAAAGGACTCTAAGGACTTGGTTTGAGGGTCACCTGATGAAGAAAATCAGGACCAAAAGGTAAAGAGCTGCCAAAAGTCAGATTTCAACTTAATAGATCAAAGAATTTTCTAAGAGAAGTTGTTTTAAATAGTCTTAAGAGGTCTCTGGGTCCCCATTATTAGAAAATTTAAATAGAAAGTAAATTATCATCCAGCTAAGTACTATAGAACAGACTTAAGCATTAGATAAAGTCTTTAGAATCCATTTAAATCTTTAGATTACACAAATTAACATGATATACTTATCTCTTTAGAAAAGATATCACTTAATATAAGATTGACTATACACTGAATCATGAATTGGACTGATGGTCAAGGAAGACAGGAGCTCTTTCCTTTCTATTAGAAAGGTTTTGGTAATTTTTTCAAAACATGTAAATTCTATAGGTATCACAGAAACACAAAGTGGAACACACACCTTTAGATATAGCAAAAGTGAAAAAAAAAAATTGGTGGCTGGGAGTTTCAGTCTCTCACAAGCAGCTGTGTACTTTAGTCCCCAAAACCAAAGGTACATGACTGCTCACAACTTCCAAGCAGTTCAGATTTTACTGACTATGCTAGACAATCATAACAAGCATAGCAGATTATAAATTAACATTTAAAAAATTCTGAGACCTCTGAAAATTATTAACAGGCTTAAAAAGAAAAGAGCTTGCTAAGAAATATTTTTTTCTGTGTTTGCATGTGTGTGTGTGCGTGCGCGCGCGCGTATCATCTACACAATGGCTTCCTGAAACTACAAAGGACAACAGAAAAAGAGAACTCAGGAAATGGTGATATATGGGAGTAGTTACACTGGAGATTTCTTGTAAAGAAAATGGGTTAAACTAACTAGACAATATCAATTCATACAAGACCTAAATTTAAACACACACACACACACACACACACACTTCCTAAAGAAAGTAGCTAAATCAGTAGACAAAAACAAAAACAGAGAGACAAAATCTGGCCACATAAAGCATATCTACCAGTAAAGACTGACCTTACAAACAATGGTATTACAAAATTTTATAAATATCAAGGGCTAGATCATAGAGAAATGGAGAACTGCTAAAAGTCAATGACCTAACCTGCCTTAACTTGAACATCAACAAAACACAGTAACCACACTGACCTTTGAAAGAAAATCAAAAGAGCCTAAAAATTAAATTCCAATGACATCATAAAAACTCCCAGCTTAAAAGGTGCTGAAGTGAAACTCCTTAAACTTCAGAATCGAAATTTCTATGAACTCAAGAGTTAGAATGATCATCTCACATGCCAGGGCTTTCTGGTAAAACCCTGAATTATAATTGTGTAAACAATGGACAATACCTCATTAAACAAGTATAATTAAAGTTGTATAAACAGCTGATGTAAAGGAAGATCAAATGTGGTTTTTGATGTTTGACTCTAGTGGCTTACAAAAAGCAAAACTCACTATTTGAGCTGCTGCAGAGACCACAGAATAACAAAGGAAATTGCCACTGCCAAGAAAGAGACAGTTCTAAGACTCTGATAATACTTTAACAAACTATATGACTGTTCAGATGCTTCTTTAAAATAATCTAAGTGTTTTCTGGTTTTGATCTGAGATTATTTAAAACAACTTGAACTAAAGGAGGTTTATAATTCTGATGCCTGATAACCAAGAGGTGGACAAGAAATATCTAATAAATGGATCAAAAAATATGATGATGAAAATCATAACCTTCTTAGTCAACTTCGTGAGCTAGCAAAATAGAATACTAAATAGAATAAAAAGTATTAGCTTATAAACAAGTAAGATTTCTATGGAAAATCTTTTTGATAAGTGACTCATACAGATATTTTATACTTCATGGAACAAGTACTATTATCCAAAACAGCCCAACAATGACAATGCAGCTGTCTCGGCTGGGGTTCCCCCACGTTCTAGGCAGTTTGACCGCATGCTCACAAGGAGCAGGACTACCCAACACAAATTCCATGGAATACTGGTGGCTGTTCCTCTCCTAAGTCAATGACCACATGGATGGCTAGAAAACCAGGAATGCATTCTAAGCCTTCCACCTGCCATTACCCAACTCACTTTTTACAATCACTAAATCCCACAGAAGACACCAATCTATCACCATTCACTGAGTCACAGAAATGTCAAACTTGTGAACACAAGTAGTATTTCCTGTATTGGGACTGTTGGAAACCCACGCCATCTAGTTTCTGAAAAGACTTTCTAAACACATACATTGGTGTTTATGAAGTGGTCAGTCAGAAGTCTAATTTTCAAACCTCTTTCTCACACCTCTGAACTCCTCAAAAGGTTCATTTTATTCATGCAGACATACCTCTTCTTTCACACAGAATTTTCATATAGCATAGAACAAATATGCAAGATATATTTTAAATTTTTTCAATGATAATGAACTGTGTCCCCCACCACCACCCTGCACCCATTCTAATTCCCAGTATCTCAGAATAGGTCAGTGTTTGGAGATGGAACTTTTAAAGAATTAAGGTTAATTGAGGTCATAAAAATGGGCCCACTAATATGACTGGTGTCCCTACAAGAGATGAAAACACAGACAGGTGCAGAAGGAAGACCATGTGAAAAATTGGGGAGAAGACAGGTATCTGTGAGCAAAACAGGTTTCAAAAGAAACAACCCTGCCATCACACTTGATTTCAGCCTTCTGGTTTCCAGAACCGTGAGAAAATAAATTTTCTGTTGTTTAAACCCACTCAGGTTGATAGTGGTAGGGCACTCCTAACAAACCAATACAAATGATAAGAAAACTCATCTGAGGCAAATTAGACGGTACACTAGTTATAATGCGAACACTGGTTGTTCAAGAACTCAGTCCTGCAATACCTTCTCTTACCACTATTTTTTTTTTTTTTTTAAATTCAAAAGGTACAGGAAACTGGGTGTGGTGACAGACACCAATGATTCCCTACTACTTTGGAGCTGAGGCAGAAGGAGCATAAATTCCAGCCCATCCTCTGTAACCTATTGAGATCTGTCTTAAAATAAAAAGGGCTGGGATGTAGCTTGGTATTCCCTTGACTCAATTTTTTTAAAAAAGTATAGAAGTGAACGTGTCAAAAAGCAAACAATTTTACTCCTTCGCCTAAGATTACACATGAGGCAAAGGAAGAAACAAAACTCAGATTCCACATCTTCTTTTCAACTAAACGACGGCTTAAAAGAAAGAAATCAAGTAGAACAAATCTATTTCAGGAAAAAAAATCACCAGTCTAAATTCCTAATTGAATCATTATGATGCTGCATTAAACACCTACTAACACACACAATGACTGTAAAACCAAGTGTGCTTTCGTGGAGGCATCAGAATGGAGCAGGTAAGAGATTGGACTTTGGCCCAAACCACCTGGACATTAAAACCTCAACTCTGCCTCTTACTAGTTACCGGACCTTCAGCAAATCACCAGCCTGTATGTGACTCAGTTTTATCTTCTGTAAAACAAGGATGCAGAGATATCCATTTTATACAATTGTGAGGTTCTGATGAGTCAATACGCTGAATCACAGAGAACTATCATTTTTTACAGTTCGAAAACGGTCAAATATCAGCACTTTCATATGGTTAACAGGAGACATGGAAAGTACTTAGAACAGTGCCCGGCACCCCGTAAAGCTACAACTGTAATCATTGTTGCTATTACCACCTCAGCACACCAGACTAAATCAAGACCCAATAAGCTATTTGCCTTCTGCAATGTTTGTGCACTTCAATCAACCCCCAAGAAGGTTACCCAAGCTATCAATCGCTTCCTTCACTTTTTAGTACCCTGGCATTCTGACACACTGAACACTTCCTATTTCAGTGCTCATTCTGCTGCAGGAAGTCAGAAGCTCTGTGAAACAGAAGTTCACCAAACTGCACCTCAGAGAAGTATGACTTCAGTCTCTACTCCCCATTCTTCCCCCAGATGTGGCAGAATGGCATAAGAGCCAAGTGTCCCAGGGGAAATCAATACTACAATTACAACAAATTCAAGACTGCAGATTCTCTAGGTTCAGCCACCTCCCTGTGATCTTGACCAAAAACAGTTTAAGGTACCACAAGGAGCCGGAACTGTTTGTCACAAAACAGAAGCCTGAGAAGGGCACACAGCCTAGCCAGGTTCACGTGTCTCAACTCTTCTAGAACTCAGCCTGCACACCCTAAAAAATATCTTATTTCCTTATCTAACTCCCAAGGTAGGGCTGTGAAGAACTAAGAAGAATGTAAAAAAAATTAGGAAAAGATGCCATCATCTTTGAGTGCCTTCCAAACAATATCCTCCAGGAACCTCTCTTCACTGCTCGACCCTCGACCTTTTTTCACATTTCAGCCTCAGACGCAAAGCTTTTTCGCGCAACCGATCTTTGCCGCTGCAACCCTCAACTGGGACTTAGGATCCCGAGAAAGTCCACCTACTGTTTTCTCTGCTAGTTCTCACTCCATTCCCCTAGAATCCTAGCCTCTTCGCGGGTTCTCATCCTGCCTCAAAATTTGCCTCTCCATCCCTGAGTTCCTTCTGGGAGCGCCTTGCCCAGAGGGGACCCTGACCTCAGCAGGTGTTTTCCCTAACTTGTTCCCGTGTTCCTCAGCCGAGTTCCCCACCGCGACTCTTCTTTCTATATAGCCGCACGTTTACCCCTCTCCCCCGGTGCTGCGCTCAGCTGGACCTCTACCCGCCAGGCAGCCCCCTCACTCAGCAGGTGCCCCATCAACCCCAGAAGCCTCGCCCCGCAGGTCCCTCTCCTTCCGCAGGTTCGCACACGGCTGTTCCCTCAGCCAGCTCGCGCCCTTTCCTCCTCTTAGCCAATGTTCCCTCACCGGCGCGGCGGGTTCCTCAGCTGCACCGTCTCCATAGCGCTGCCAGCAGTCGCCCAAATCTGCTCACTGCTCCATCCTCCCCCAAACCTCCCCGAACCCGCCCCGCAGATCCTCCCACACTTCCGCTTTCCGCCCCTACCGGAAGGGGTACGTGAGGGGGCAGAGCCTGGGAGGACGCAGGCTGGATCACGTGGTGCGAGCCACCAATCAAATGGTGGTGAGAGGTGCAGACCGCGAATTTAGAAGGGGAGGAGGTTCCTTGTTACGGTGTGCTATGCGGGTGGAGAGCATAGGTGGCGCTATTTGCTATAGTGTTAGCCCAAGACCCTGGAGACCCAGCCCATCTCTTCCTTGGGATTCTCCCTTTTCTCCGACGGAGATACTGAGACTTGTAGCGAAGCGAACTTGATAAAAACTGTTGATTTTTGAAAAGCTAAATTCTGCACAATGGGAGAGGTACTCCAAGTACGCTTTAAGTATTTGTGGTTTTCTACTGCTCATCTCGTTGAATTCTAGTCTCAACAGTGCACAACAGCAAACATGTCTCCTTTGTCTCTTTCTTAGAATTCTTCCACACGATGAACTGAAATGACAGACCTCTTTTTCCACAGGATATTCATCCCAGTACTGCCCAGCGAGAATCCTTTCAATGATGAAAATATCCTATATACCCACTACCCAAAATGGTAGCCACTAGTATACATGACTAGCATGGCATTAGTTTTTATGTCATTTAAATTTAACAAGCCTCAGCCAATCATAATATTACGATTTGGCATATTCATTATATACATTTTGAATGTCCATTTTATTTATTATTCATCCACTGATAGACATTTGGATTGTGTCAAGTTTTTAGCAAGACATAACTTTTTTGTAGTACCTTGTGAACTTTGCACTGAGCTGCATTTGCAACCCTATTTTGTTTTTCTTTCTTTCAATTTTTGGACAGGGTCTAAAGTCCAGGCAGGCCTTGAACACAATTGTGATCCTCCTCAGCTTCCCAGAGTGCTGAGATCACAGGTATAAGCCATGACGTTCAACAAGGAGGTATTTTTGACTTTAAAAATTTTCAACTCTTGCAGAGTTTACCATCTCACCGAGGCCAAATGAATACATATTTGGCTTTATTGGATAAGGAATAGGTATAACCACTACAGTGTCTTTAATGGGCTAATAACAGAACAGAAAATTATTTCTCAGTTCTAGAGACTAGAAGCCCAAGATCAAGTAACCAGTAGATGCAGTTTTTGGTAAGGCCCCCTTTCTGGGTTCATAGATAGCATTTTTTTTTTTAATCTTCTCACATAGTGGAAGCAACTAGGGGTCTCTTTTATAAGAACACCATTCTCATGACAACCCTCTGTGACCTAATTACCTCCCAAAGGGCACACTTCTAATACCATTACCTTGAGGGTTAGGGTTTCAACATACAACTTTTGCCAGGACACAAACACTCATCATGTTGGGTGCCAGACTCTGGTAGGTCTTGGAGAGACAAAGATAAAGTTGATCTACCGCTGCCTGAAAGACAACAGTCTTGGAGGAAAACATAAATTGACAGAGTGGTAAATGATAACTTAGGAATAAACCTAGAGATCAATAGGGAGGAGAGGTGGAATCAGAAAATCTTATCTGAGGAGATATTTGAGTTGAATATTGTAAGATGATTCAGGATTAGGTAGAAGAAAGGGTTTGGGAAGTATTTTAGAAGTGGATAACAGCAAAGGCTAGGAGGCAAAACAAAGAACAGATGTACAGATAACAAAAAGATTTTTATTTTAATGAAATAATTTGGTGGGACAGAGAAAGTGACAGAGCAGCTGGGGATAAACCGAAATCAACTTCAGTGAAAGATCTTTATCAGTCTTTCTACAGGTTTATAGCCTCTGGGCCTTTGCACTTTCTGTTCTTCAATCTGGGAAAACATTCCTTAAATCTTTGTAAGTCTCAGCCCTATTTGTTACCTATCCCCCCAGAGAGCCTTTTCCTAGCCTCCTCATTTAAAAATACCTCTTCAGAAAAAAAGAAAAATAAATAGCACCCATATTGTCACTTTCTATGGCATTGCCCTGTTTTTGTTTTCCTTAGAGCACACTGTAAAATAAGCATTTTCATTTGCTGGTGATTTAAACTGCCTGTCTGACTACTCCAGGAAGGAAAGGAACCTGCGGAAAGAAACTCGGCCTCTGTCACAGCTTCACCCATGGAGTTAAGGCACTCCTAGTAACCATGGTAACTCCAGTTACTTGCCGCGCCAAGGGGAGCTAAAATTCCAAACTGAGCACGCACGCGCGAAGCGAGGGACTCTATCGGC
The DNA here is from genome assembly GCA_004027295.1 of Dolichotis patagonum. Taxonomy (NCBI): domain Eukaryota; kingdom Metazoa; phylum Chordata; class Mammalia; order Rodentia; family Caviidae; genus Dolichotis; species Dolichotis patagonum. Next base: position 76,319 of record PVJX010002445.1, on the reverse strand, counting down.
CTTCGGTCCGCCGAGGCCCCGCCCCTTCGCGGCCGCCTTAGCTGCGGGATTGAAGTACTCGAGCCAGCGCTTCCGCCCGGACTCTGTTGGCTGCACTGGTGCGGGAGCGAGGCGTTCCTCATTCGCCAGTCCGGCTGGGATGGCTCCCAAACTCCCAGACTCTGTGGAGGGACTCCGCGCTGCTGGCAACCAGAGCTTCCGCAGCGGCCAGTACGCCGAGGCTTCCGTGCTCTACGGCCGCGCCCTGCGGCTGTTGCAGGCGCGAGGTACGAATCCCCCCCTGTGCTCCAGGCCTGTTTCCGCCCCCACGCACCTCAGCACCTCTCTCACAGCGTCCCCTAGACCTCGCTCTGTCCCCAGCGCCCGGACCTCAGCAGGCTTCTAGCCGCTCCCGGACTTTGGCATCCTTCGAGAAACTTCTGGGCCCCTTCTCGTTTGCTTTCTTAAACTGACTTCTTGACTGGAATGCTCAGTGATTCAAGCCTGGGTCTCCTGAGGATGTAGCTGAGCCCTCCTTACCCACAATGCTTTGTTTCTCAATTAACATCAGGGGAGCACCTGTTACATACCTATTCTATTACAAGACAAGGAAAGGCTAACTTTCTTGTGGGTGGTGTGTGGATCTTAAGTTAGTAAATAGGTGTTGAAGACTTCTAGATAATTCGGTCTCATAGAAAGACAAATATGATGATGTGATAGAATTGTCTGGAGCAGGCCCTTAGAGTGAGAGGCCAAGGGTAGCTCCCCAGAAGAAGGGCTATTTTATTTGAGGTGATGACTGAATGATGAAGCAGCGACCAACCTACAAAAGATTTTGGTGCTGTGCTTTCCAGGCCGAGAGACTGCCATTAAAAAGTCCTCATGCCAGACATGGAAGTGCGCACACCTGTAATCTTAGCACTGGAGAGGCTGAGGCAGGAGGATCCCTGTGAGGCCAGCCTAAACTACATAGCAAGACCCTATCTCCCAAAAAAAACAAGAAAAAGCTCCTAGACAATAAATAGTAGTATGTTCAGGAGTCAAAGCACAGTAAGCCAGCAGAGGTAATAGTAAGACATGAGGTAGGCATAAGCTTATTGTGTAGCTGTTTTAAGCTCTCCTAAGGAGTCTAGGTTTTATTCCCTGATTGAGAGCTACCGGAAAGGAGTAAACAGAGGAGTAACATATTCTTGTCAATTCCCCCAGCGTCCACTCACTTCAACCAACCACAAACATTTCCCCAAATTCTTGTCTCATCGAGTCAGGCGTAATGGTGCGCACCATAATCTCAGCACTCTGAAGGCTGAGGCAGGAAGATGGCCATGAGTTCAAGGCCAGCCTAGGATACGTAGTGCAACCTGAAATACATAGCAAGACTGTGCCTTAACAAAACAAAAAAATATCATCTGGGAGTCCCTATGATTAAAACTTAGACTTTTGAGAAGAGCCCTGGATCTCGTTTTCTGTACATTGTAATATCTGTTTTTCTTTGGCTTTCCTCCTCTTTCCCATTTTCATCCCTGATACTGGAGGTTGAATGCAGGGCCTTCATAGTGAGCTGTAACCACACACACACACGCACACGCACACGCACACACACACTTCTCACTAAGTTGCCTAGGCTGGGCTTGAATTTGTGATCCTCCTGCGTCGGTGCTGGAATTATAAATGTGCACCACCATAACCAACTCTTCTTTCCTAATTTCTTGTCTAGTGTTTGTTGAGTGCTGGACATTATAGACATCATCTTTGTTTATCATGACCCTGTGAATAAGATGCTAGATGGGGAATCTAGAAAAATTAAATTGTCTGCCTTAAGGTTATACAATGAAGACATGTCAGAGGTAGGGTTTGAATATGGATCTGATTGCTAAGACCAATTTTTAACCATTTAGTTGGACTTAACCCAAAATTCACAAATTCAGGCTTTTTTTTTGTTTAATTTTTTAGCAGTTACAAATTCCCCGTTCCTCCTCTGCCAAAGCTCTTTAAGACTACCTACCTCCTCGTGTTAGCCTTATTTGATGAAGATGCTGGAAAATATGAGATGTTGATGTTTCTGCCTTTTTCTTTGATCCCACTCCAGCTGGCCTAGGAAAGCTATGCTTTTGTATGGGTTTATTTTGAGTCCTTAGAAGAGCTAGTCAGATATTTACATTTACCAGAAACCAGAATTTGGTTCTGATCCTGCTGCTGATTTTCTAGGTAACTTGTAGGATGATATCTTTATTTCTCTGATCATTTTTCTTGATCCTGAAAGGAGCACAGGGAATATTCTAATGCAGTGAACCCTGGCAAGCAGGTCTGTGAAGTGATATCTTCATGTAGCAGGTGAGCACACAGCATCAGAAGGGTTGGGTGACTTGTACAAGATCACAGGCTGGATTGTAGATTCTGATGCTCTTTGCAACGCCTTCCTGCAATTTCTAAGCAGCCATGCTCTGGTGACCTGAGTTGGAATACCTGTTCTGAGTACTTGTTTCTTAAGGTCAACGATGTACTTTATGTATCTCTACTCTGTCTCTACACCTGGCAAAATTCAAGGGGAAAAAGAGCTATTAATTTATTATGTTTGTTATTGTTGGTATTGAATGAAAGGTATTAGATATCAACATGGTATCATGATACTGAATGAAAAAGCAAGGATAGGCAATATGATACCACTAAGGAAAAGTTTAGTAGATAATGATATTGTATCTTACCTGTAACTATATACATAATAAAAACAGGCAGTGCTTCAGAATTTACATACCAGCTTTAGGATTATTGTGACTTCTTGGGGGTCTGTGGAGAGACCACAGGGTAAAGAACAAAAATGAAGCCAGGGATTTAGCTCAGTGGCATAAATGACTGCCTGGCAAGTGAGAGGTCGTGAGTTAGATCCCTGGTACAAAAAAAAAAAAAAAAAATGAGTAGAGATTTAGCCCTATCAAAAATTAAGAAGGTGTGGGCCAGGACCTAGCTCAACTGTATAAGAGCCTTCCTGGCAAGCACAAGGTCATGAATTCAACTCCTGGTACAAAAAAATTAAGGCTGGAAATAAATATAATTGTCAAATATAGTGGAAGATACGGATTATTATCTGGTTTCTATATGTTTCAACTCTGTTAGTACATGTTTATAGTACATAATGATTATATTCATTGCAGGGAGTAAATACATGTATGTATCTTAGTTCTTATTTCTCTTCCCTCTCTCCTCCTGCCGTCTCAATGTATGTTTCAACTTCTAAAGATCTTGTTTTCAGTCCTTCTGAGTACATAGGTAGGAATACAGTTACCAGATCAACACCTACTTTTAATCTTTTGCTACTATTACTTTAATTGTGGCCTGTGGGTTTGAAGTGGTTGAAAAGTATCTTTAAAGGTGAAAATCTGGTGCTTACCTATAAACTTAGCACTCAAGAGGCTAAGATAGGAGGATCAAGAGTCAAAACCAGTCATCTAGTAAGATCCTGTCTCAGAAAAAAATAAAATAAAAATAAAAAAAATCACAAGTGTGAGGTCCTGAGTTTGATTCCTGGTTCCCTGCCCCACCACCACCAAAAAAAGGGGGAAAAAAAAGAGAAAAAAAAAAAAAACTACTGTGGCCACAGTGAGGAAGTTGATCTTCTGTGATTCCTGAGGGTAAGGATTGTCTTTGGAAAAGTGACCAATAAATAATTCTCTGCCTTGTTGGGTACCTTGAATCTGTCTCCTAAGTATCCTGGCAGACATAGCTCAGTTACCACTTCCCTGATAAAGTCCTCTCTAACCAGCTAAAACCACTCTGTGATTCTCTTGTCCCTGTAACTCTTGGTCAGTCCATTTTTCAGAGATTTAATCATACTGTTTTTTTCCTTATCCTTATCAGATTTATATGCTTTCTGTAATAAAATAAACATACCTTCAAGTAGTTAAGGGTGAAATTTTATTTATTTATTTTTGGCCATACTGGGGATTGAACACAGGGCCACATCCCCAGGTCGTCATTCTCCCCTCCCCTTGCCCTTTTCTTTTGAGACAGGCTCTTCCTAAGTCACTGAATTGCCCAAGCTGGACTCAAACTTGCCTCAGCTTCCCAAAGTGCTGGGATTACAAGTCTGTACCACCACACCCAGTTCAGCATGGGTTTTTTATACACGGCAGCGAGGTGTTTCACGCATATCTTTTGCCTGGTATCATGTTTGGTACTAGATGAGTAAGTGAGGAGATACTTGGTTCCATGTGAATGGCAGAAAGCTAGGTGTCCCCTCGCTCATGTAAGAACAGGTACACAAGGCTGACCAAGTTGCATTCCTCTCTGTAGCCTTTCCCCAAGGCCGAGAGAGCTCCTGGTGTAAAGGGCATCCCCTTATCCTGGAACACCCATTTCCTAAACTGATGGTTTCAGTCTTTCTGCCTCCACCTGAACAGGTTCTTCAGACCCTGAAGAAGAAAGCATTCTTTACTCCAACAGAGCAGCCTGCCACCTAAAGGATGGAAACTGCACAGACTGCATCAAAGACTGTACTTCGTAAGTACCCGAGGCAACTTTGGGATGCCTGAGGGTCTTTGAGGAATAGGCATTTTATATGATGTATTTCTTTTTTGGATGGATTTGACCAGTTATATCTGGGTGGGTATTAGGAAGTATCAGTAAGTGCTATTAAGCCACTGAGAATGAGAGGCTCTCATTGGTCCCTGTGGCCCCGGACTTCTTGTGTCTTTGACTTTTCAACTCTACTGTTGCTAGAAAAGAATTAGGGCAGTTAGAGGTAGATTTTCCAGACTTCCTAAGACTTAGGACCTTAGGTAAGGTTAAGGATGATCAGTATATATGGTAAATATTTAAATTTTTAGAAAAAGTTTATTAAAAAAAAAAGTTTATTATAGTAAAATAGACATTTCTATGAATCCCCCCCAAGTACTCCCCCTTTCAACTATATTATTCCTGTCGCCATTGTTCTTGCCACTTTCTTTTTTGTTCGTTTGTTTTTGTTTTTTGAGACAGGGTCTTAATATGTAGTTCATGCTGCCCTTGAACTCACTGTGTAGCCCTGGCTGGCCTAGAACTCACAGTGATCATCCTGAACCTCCCAACTGCTGGGATTATAGCCGTGCACCATCACACACAGCTTTGCAATTTTCTGAAGCAATTCTGAAGTTTCTCTTTTGTGTGTCTTTATGAACTGTGCTAAAAAAAAAAAAAAAAAATACAGTGAATCCCACAGGAAAATACAGGGAATCAGACGCAGGCCTTGTATTTGCCAGGCAGACGCTGTGCCACTGAGCTACATCCCCATCTTCCCAGGCCAAAACAGAGTTCTCAAAGATTGGACTGAAGTCAATTGGTTAATACAGAGGTGGAATCTAAAAACCACCCTAGCTGACTCCAAATCCTGTTTGTTAGTCTCACTGGGCCACAGTGTAAAAATACATGGTAACATAAAAACCATGAGACTCTTGTTTGTCGTTCTGAGGTATTTGTATGTTTGTTTGTTTGTTTGTTTGTTTGATACAGGGTCTTGCTATGTAGTTTGGACTGACCTTGAACTTACGATATAGCCCAGTTGGTCTTGAACCTGCCTCAGCCTGCCGAGTGCAGTGCACCACATTGGGCTTATCATTTTGAGGGGGATTGAAGCTATTAGAGTAATGCATATGCACACAGATTTCACAATATTTGTGGTTCTTTGCCCTCTTTCCCTCCTCACTTCAATCTAAGTTGAAAGGCCCTGTTCTAAAGTTTGGCATTTTAAGTAGTCTCTCTTGGCCAAAAATTACCTTCAATATACTAAGTACTACAGATGACCCTACCTAGAAGAAACTGCAAGGGAGTCCTGGTGGCCCAGTTGGTAGATGACATTTTTGTCTTCTGTTCTAGAGCACTGACCTTGGTTCCTTTCAGCATGAAGCCCCTGCTACGGCGAGCGTCTGCCTTTGAGGCTCTGGAGAGGTACCCTCTGGCCTATGTTGACTATAAGACTGTGCTGCAGATTGACAGTAGTGTCATGGCAGCCCTGGAAGGTGTCAACAGGTGAGCCCAGTGTACTATAGAACTTCTCTGTAGAAACCTATCTTTGCTTGGATTTGAGCCATTGTATTGGTTGTGTTACGGGAGGAATCCCTTTGGCTAGTCATAGAAAAATCCTAATGAGCACATAGGAAAAAATGTAAAAGGAGACTGTTGTATTTCTTTCTTTCTTTCTTTCTTTCTGTACTGGGGATCGAACTCACAGCCTCACGCTTGCCAGGCAGGCACTTGTGCCACTGAGCTAAATCTCCAGCCCCATTTTTTTTTTTTTTTTT
>PVJX010002445.1:0-69971 GCA_004027295.1 Dolichotis patagonum | reverse complement strand
CCCATATTTCTTAAGCATTTAAAAGGAGTAAAAATTACTGAGATTGATTGATTTTTACTTAGATGTGTGAATTTATTTACACAGCAGTATTTAGCTCTCTTTAATGTATTGTGCCAGGTTCAGTTGGGGATACAAAATTTAAAAGTGATTTAGACCCAACTTTTTTTTTTTTTTTTTTTAAGAGACAGGGACTCACTACACAGTTCAGGCCAGTCTTGAGCTCACTTTGTAGCTCAGGCTGGTCTTGAACTCACAAACTGCGTTAGCCTCCTGCGTTAGCCTCCCAATTGCTGGGATTCTTACATAAATGTTTAACTAGAATTGGGAGATTAAGACACATGCATAACCAGCTAGGACACAACCTTTGGGAATGTTGTCAGGATATTATATTGTGACTCTTCCATGAGATCCCTCAGGTAGAGTATCTTCTGGGCTCCAGACCCATGATTGTTTTTTATTTCAGGTTTCCCCTCATTGTGTGAGCTGCTAGAAGGCCAAACACCCATATTAATAGCAAATCATTGTCTCCATAATATTGAATTTCTTACTTCACTTTTAACAATACACCCTCTGTTTTCTTTTTGCTTCTTTTTAATTTCTGTCATTCAACAAAATCTACCACTTATGTGCTACACTTTATGCAAGGACCTACTGACTGAGGCTGATGACCAAGACAAACCACCTTCTGCTCTCATAGAGCTCCTGGTCTCTGGGGAAATCTGGAGACCAGAATAATAAGCAGCCTCAGTACAGTATGTTAAGCAGTGTGATAGGAGGCAACACAGGGGCTCTAGGGACAGAAAGTCGCCCAACCAGCTAGAAAGATGAGGAAATCCCGAGAGGACTTCTCAGGGGAGGTGAGCTAAAACAGAAATCTGGGGCAGGTAAGTAGCAAGGAGAAAAGGCAGCATGTACAAAGAGGGTGAGAAGTGTGACGTATTAAGAGATTACATATCGCATGGTTCTACAAGTAGGGCCTAAAACATGGGCCTGATTGCTGAGACCAGGTTACACAGGGCCTGATCTTTGGGTATTTGGACTGTAACCAGAGCAAATGAGACCTCAATAAAAGGGCTTTATCCTCTAACCCTGAGGAGGCTGAGGCAGGAGGTTTGCTGCAAGTTCAAGGCCAGTCTGGACTACATTACAGAGGCTAAGGCAGAAAAGAATATTTAAATGCAGACAGGATGAGCAGAGAAAGGGTATAGTTGTAGGAGAGGTCTGCCTGGGTAAGGTCCTTGAGAGAGGAGATGGGATCCAGAGCTTAGGTGGAAGGGTTGGCCCTTTGTGTTTCCTGTATCGTGACAGTAGAGAAATAGGAAGGATTTAGTACCCAGACAGGTAGGTTTGTATTTCAGGGATAAGGAAATTTGTTTTGAAAATAGAGAAGGATTGGGGAACAGATTTTAGGAGCTTTGAAACAGCAGAGCTGACCAGGAAAACAGCTTTGGGGGCCTAATTGGAGACCATGTATTTGTAGTAATACCAATGTGTGTGTGATTTGCATTCCTATGAGAACATGGCTGTAGAAGCAAAAAAAAGTATAGAGTTGGCTTTGTTCACTCATTCAGCACATTGTTATTTGGCCTAGGTAGGTCCCAAGTGACAGGCTTGGTGCTAGAGATCAATTAACAAAAGGCACATGGTCACAAAGCACCATGTTAAGCTGACAGCTAAAGAATAAGTAGGAGTTAACTGGATCTAGAAGGTTGAAAAAGAAAGTAGGAAAATGTTTTCCAGATAGAGAAATATGAACATGAGGATCAGGAGGGAAATGGAATGAAATAAAAGTGAAGTAGAAAGAGGGGTCTCGACCTCACATGTTAGCCTAGAAAAATGGAAACCACTAAGAGATTTTAAGATTTGAAAATGACTTAAACCTGGCATTTTAAAAAGAAATCTAGTTAGGTGCAGTGGTACACACCTGCAACCCCAATACTTGGGAGGCTGAGGCAGAAGAATCAAAAGTTTGTGTCCTGCCTGGTGAAATAGCTCACCATGAAAGCCCTGAGTTCAATGCCCACTTCCAAAAAAGAAACAACATTAATCAAACATTCATTGCTTTCATGACTTTGTACTAGATTTATTGAGAAAATGTCAAACATTGAAAACACTGGATCTCTTCTTGGAGAATGTGTAGTCTTCCGAGGGCGATCAGCACTTTACACAGTTCTCAGAGTATGACAAGGCTGCAGGGAAGGAGCACTGTGGTGGCTGATCCAGATCGCATGTATGGGGGCAGACATGTGCGCCCCGATGCAGCATGTTATGGGCTACATACAGACCTTCATACCGGGGGAAGGATGACAGTGGACTCTTTTAAAGGGCAAACCTCCCTGCAGTCCTCCCTTCCCTTCCAGAATGACGAGAGCGCTCATGGACTCACTTGGGCCTGAATGGCGACTGAAGCTGCCTGCTATCCCTGTCGTGCCTGTTTCAGCCCAGAAGAAGTGGAATGCCTTGCCTTCAGAGAACCACAGAGAGACAGCTAAAAGCAAATCCAAAGAAACTACAGCTACAAAGAACAGAGGTCTGTGACTCCCTGCCCAGAGAGTCTTCCAGTGCTTTCAAGTGGTCCTGTAAAAATTGGCCTCATTTAGCTGAGCTGTAATTTTATAAATGAAATTTTTAAAAATGATGACAATTTTCAACTTTTTAGAGATTGTTTCCTCAACTATCTAGTGAGGTAAGGATAAAACCTACCTCATAGCTGTAAGAATTAAACAATATAAACTATATCAAACTCCAACCCAATGTACAGGTATGTGGTATTAGTTCCCATTCTTTTGGCAGCATTTTGAATGTATTGCTTTGAATGTTTTTGGTTGCAAGAACAAAAAAATTCAACATGATAAAGTAGTAAAGAGAGTTTATTGGTTCAAATAAGTGAAAAACCCAGAGAGAGTTCAGGCAAGGTGTGCCCCTCCATTCCCTGTATTACCAGACTGCCTCTTGTTTCAGTACTTCTCCCCACTTTCCCTGGTTATGTGTCAGTTTTGTCTTCAGGCAGACTCTCATAATGGTAAAAGAGCTGTAGTTGTTCCTGGCCTATAGCCATAGACCATGCTAATGATCCAGAGGAAGGAAGAGAGAATATTTTTTCCCTCTCCCTTCACAAAAATCATAGCTCTTATATAGCTCCTATACTTCTTAATTTTTTGTTTAGAGACAGTCCGCTAAGTGCCCGGCTGAGGCTTCAACTTACAGTCCGTCTGCCTCACCCTACCATAGTGCAGAGATTACAAGCGTATCCCACCACACTCAGCCCTGGGCCATCTGCCCCACTCTCATAACTAGAAAGTAATGCTTTCTGATGAACTCATGCCCTGGGTGACTCGCTGAAAGATGAGTAAGAAAAAGATTGAAGCCGGGCAGCAGGAGACTGTTCACTGGAAAACTATTAGAATGTGATAGGGGAATTGTCCTAGCCTAGCAAGCTCTAAGGATTGAGGTAACAGCTGCAGAAAGGAGCAGGGTTGGAACTCTGTAAGTAACCCTTAGGTATTGGAGGAGGGCAGAAGTTACTCTTTCCAGGGGTACCCCTACCTGGCCATGGGTAGCTCTTGCTACCCGTGGGAGCCTGGTAAGTACGCCTTATCCTTCCCTGGAATGAAAATGAACTAAAGGGCTTCACAGTACCTACCATTTATTTTGTTCTTCTGGAGTCCCTAAGCCATATGTATTTCAGTGTGACACAGAAGATAGGCATCCTTGGCCTCCAGGAAGCTTTTACTCCAATGAAGGAATGAGACATGGAAACAGAACACTTTAGAATATGAGGAGAACTGCATGCTATAGTCTTTATTGTTCGGAAAGCTCAGATTACAAGTGGGCTTAAGTGTATTTGGGGGAGTCAGCGAAGGTTCATAGGAGATAGTGATGGAGGCGATGCCTTGAACTAGACCTTGATGGTGAGTTCAGGAGCAGAATTCTCGACAGAGACATGTAGGGAGCTGGGGGATGAAAGGACACAGGTAAACAGTGGGACTAAACATGAGTGCAGTGAGTTGTGTGTCACAGAGCCAGGTGAAGCTGGAGCTGCGCATTCATTGCAGCCCACTGTTGTGCTTCTCATGCTCATGTGCACAAGGAGACATACTTGTAATAGCAAAAACAGGCATATGCATTGACACAGATGAGTCTCAGCAATATAATGAGGGGGAGAAGAAAAGTCCTAAAAGAACACATAGACTTATTTACTCTCTACATGAAATTTTTAAAAAACAACAAGACAGCAGTCAGGCATAGTGGCACACACCTGTAATCGTAGCACTCAGGAGGCCGAGACAGGGTTGCTGTGAGTTTGAGGCCAACCTGGGCTACATAGTGAGTTCAAGGCTAGTCTGAACTACATAGCAAGATCCTGTCTCAAAAACAATTTAAAAATAGCTGGGTGTGGTGGTGAATGCCTGTAATCCTAGTACTCAGGAGGCTGAGACAGGAGGATTGGAAGTTTGAGGCCAACCTGGGCTCCATAGTAAGTTCAAGAACAGCCTGAACTACATGATAAGACCCTATCTCCAAAAAGAAAAGCTGGGCATGGTGGCTCACGCCTGTAATCCCAGCACTCGGGAGGCTGAGGCAGGAGGATCATTGCGAGTTCAAGACCAGCCTAGGCTATAAAGTGAGCTCAAAGCCAGCCTGAACTGCATAGAGAGACCTTGTCTCAAAAAGACAAAAAAAAAAAAAAGATGACTTTTAGGTACTATTGTACATAGTTACATATTTAAAAAAAAAAAACCACAGGGAAAGCAGCACAGAATCAGGTTAATAGTTTCTACAAGAGTGGACTGAGTTGGAAAGGGCCCCTCAGGACTTCAAAGGTACTAGTAATGTGCTATTTCTTAAACATGAAGATGAGCTCAGGGCTTGGTTTTATTCTTGTAACATTACCCCTGTTAGAAATAATATTTTTAAAAGATAAACTGAACAAGAACCTGGGGCCAAGCAGCAAAAGGCTTTGAACACAAACATGAGCAGATTAGGTTTCTGCCTTGTTCTTGCCTTGCTTTTGCCTTTTTTTCCTTGAAAGATGGAGCAGTGCTCCATGTGTCAAGTTAGATGAAGAGGATACGCAAGCGCAGACCAAAATGGGGTGAGCAGGCTCTTCTGCCCTTTTTCAAAAGCCCTGAAGCTATAGCCTTTGTTAACTAGATGCTTGTTTATTAATACGTACTTTTCTCCTGCTGTGAGTTTACTGTACTTCTTCTTGTTTTCTCAGCTCTGATCCTCACAATTACCCTTTTGTGGCATAGTTATTGCTCCATTATATTAGTGAGGAAATTGAGGTCCAAAAGTGACTCAAACCTGGGTTGCTTTTTTTGTGTATGTTTATGTGCATGTATCAACATACTTATAACAGGAATCCCAAAAATCTTCTGAATGAAAATTGTTTAATTTCCCAGAAGCCATTAATTGAGGAAATCATTGATTAGAAAGGATGATATTCAAAAGTGTAGGCAATCATGGGGGTGGGGTGGGGCTACAGACAACACAGAGGAGATGATGCTGAAGAGATCTTACTGATCTCATTTGGGCACCTGCTCCATGGTTTTTTCCTCTTCTGAATTTATATCTAGTGCCTTCTGCTGGGGATGTGGAGAGAGCCAGAGTTCTGAAGGAAGAAGGCAATGAGCTTGTAAAGAAAGGCAACCATAAGAAAGCTATTGAGAAGTACAGTGAAAGCCTCTTGTTTAGTAACCTGGAATCTGCCACATACAGCAACAGGTATCTTCTACAGAGCTGCTGGCTTGGGGGATTTCAGGAAGTTGGATGTTTTGTTCCATAGTTTTCTTGTCAACTGCTGTGGTTTTTCAGTCCTAAGCAGTTAACTCATACACTTAAAATATGCATTCACATATGTTTCAGGTACTGTGAGCCAGGCACTGCCAGTGGTATTGCTTTCTTAAAGGGGTAGTAAAAACAGCGTACTTGCTATGCAAACATAAACTGTAAAAGCACTCTCCATCCTCCGGCTCCCCACCCCATGGCTTCTCTAAGACCCTCCTGTTAGAAATATTGGCAATCTTCGTTGAGAGTCCAGGCCCACAACCCTGAGAGTGAGTTCAAGGCCAGCCTGGACCAGAGTGAAACCCTGTCTTGAATGAATGAATGAATTTAACTCATCGAAATTCCATAGTAACATGGGGTGGTAAGAAGATAATTAGTCTTGTGTCGGTTCAGGTCTGGTTTTGTTGCCAGAAAAGTTGGAAAGGAAATTTTGCAGGTTTGGATTTTTGAGTTTTAGAACTGTAGTTTCACTGGCTGATTAGACCAGAGGTGGCCAGGTTTGCCAGGCTGACTAGAAGGAGGCTTCTGCCATTTGCTCCATATGCATATGACGTCTGCTGACTCTCCTATGTGTGCTCTCTTTGGCCTTTCTGTTGATACTCACCTCCATTAACCCATTCTGGATTTTTTTTCCCCACAACTGGGATAGTTTTTTTGTTCAAACACTGTTCTTTAAGCAAATGTGTCTGTGACACAATTTTGATTACTCTCACTTTATATCATCATGTAGAGCTTATCTTTTCTCACTTTTCTTACCCATAACATCCATGGCAATTCTCCCAGTTCTAGCTGAGCCTTTGGATGTTTTTGACAAATTTCAAAAACAATGTTGTTGGACAGCTTTTGGTTGTGATTGTGTAGAGCTTATAAATTTAATTTAGAGAAACGAATTACGAAACTGAACTTTCATGCATTGTAGCTGCACATCCCACATGCAGTTTTAATGTTTTATCTCATACATACCTATCTTTATGGAGCAATGTCTTGTCCCTGACTTAACTGTTTTTTGAGACAAGTTCAAGCTGGGCTTGAACTCACTACGTAGCCCAAGCTGGCCTCGAACTTGCAGTGATCCTCCTCCCTAAGCCTTCTGAGTGATGGGATTACAGGGGAGCACTACCAGGCCCAGCACCCTGCGTTACTCTTAGTGCAGCTGAACCTTGACTGTGTAGCACCACTCAGTACCCAGTGCTTGCAACTTGCCAGAGCCAGAATGAACTTTCTCTTTAATAGTTCTTCCAAGTTATATCATAGGCCCATTCTACCCAAACAGGCTAAAGAAGATGAAAAGATGAATTAATGAGTATATATGACAGTGCTGAGATTTAAGCCAGGTCCTTTTTTTGTGTATGCTGGGGATTAAATCCAGGGCCTCGTACATGGGTATGATCGAAAAATAAAATGATTTTTAAAAAATGATTAGAGTAAACCCACCCTTATCCCACTGTTCTTGCCACTTTCTGAAACAGTTTTGGAAGTCCTCTTTTGTGTCTTTAGCAGTTGTGCTGTTTAGCTGCTTTAGTGTCCTAAATCAATTTAAAACATTTACCTTTTGTGGTCATTTTCAATGTGGGGAGGAACCAGAAGCCCACAGTACCAGATCTAATGAATGAGGTAGATGAGGACACACCATGTTATTGCAAAAGCCCGCCTTCCTACTGGGTGGCACTCTGTAGCAGTCACCATAGCTTTGATCACATCTTATACAGACAAGAAAAACAACTTCCAGAACTGTCTCAAAAAATGACAAGAGGGATAAATGTCTTGGAGGGGGTGAGGATTAATGGCATTGCATCTTTTACTGTAATAAAAATTTTAATTAAATATTCTTTGTATATTTTGATCACTCCTTATGCATGTTCTGCCACTTGCATAAGGGGGAGAAAATTCCATAGAAATTAAGGAAAATTTGAATAAATTTTGTATTATGCAATTTAAAAACCTTATAAAGGTATTCATTATTAGAATAAAGCAGCTAAAAAATTTTTAAGGTAGTCAAATACAACAGAACAAGACAGAACAAAGCCAATCAAAACAATGCAGTGAAATTGGTACAGAACTTAGAGCAGGCTACCAGGATATCAGTAATAGGTTCATCAATAGTATATTCTGTTATCTTCACAGTAGTTGTCCATTCCATCAGGTATAGCAAAATCAAATCAAAAACAGAACATTTTAAAACCTATCAAAACAGAATATTGAATAGAGCAAGACAATTGATCCGAACAAAGCAAAACAGTGAAAACAGTATTTGCCTTCATATTTGCTATACTACATACAGTCATCTTCCCAAGAGGTGCTCAGACCTGTGACCTCAGGTCAGCAGCTAAAATTTAAAAGTGATTCAGTTGCAGCCAGAATCATGGAACAAGTTCTGCAACCAAAATTATGCAAAGAATTAAGTTCATGAACCAAACTGTACTGTTTCCTTCCATGTTGGCAGAAATTACATTTTGAGACCTAGGCTTGGGATAGTTGTAGGAAAAGAAACTGTCAATTACTGTTGAGAGTACTTTTTTTGGAGAATATTTGGGCAGTAACAAACAGAATTTAAAATGTATACATCTTGCCTTAGCAGTCCCTTGCCCAAGGGTATTCACTGTAGTATTATTTGTTTACAGACCGGAAACAAAGAAAACATTACTGATGAAGTGGTAAAGTAAATTAGGGACAGCAGACTAAGTGAACACCCTGTATCCACTGAAAACTGAGAGGATGAGATTGAGTAACGAGTTCTAGGACATCTGACAGTTGTGCTTTTAGTGACTGTCTTTGGAGAAAAAGGCCACACTTGAATAAAAAAGATGGACTTTTTCCCTACTGATGGAGAATATTTTGTTTTATTGGTGTACATGATTATTTTTTCCCAACATTTTATGAAAAATTTCAAATTACAGGAAGTTTGAAAGAACAGTACTTTGAATACCATATATAGCAGTGGTGGCAAATGCATAATCACTGAAAGCTCTAAAAGAATCACCATCACTGATGTACAGTATTTGCTTTTACATTGTTTGGCTGTTTGTCAGTCCATCTCATTATTCTTGATACATTTCAGAGTAAATTGCAGACATGTTTATATTTCACCCCTAACATGTCAGATTGCTTATCACTAAGTGGAGTTCAGTATTTGTGTTCTTTTCTAACAGTAGATACTTTTCTACTCTGTCATGGAGATGGGTCTCCGAATGACTTTTTCTTTGCTTTTAAGTGCTAATGAGGGAGAGTGAAGATGACACAACCCAACCACATCAGGATCAGGAGTCATGCAAACCCACCTGGTTTGCACCCTAGAGGCCTGGGAGTAGTGGTAGCACCTTGGACAGCTGAAGTTTTTCATAGTATTTTTCATCTGTAAAAGGGGTAGGATTGTAAGAAGATAGAAAGTCACAGCGCAGAGTAGGTATTTAGCAAATCAGAGTAGTTCACAGCTGCCTTCTAGCTTTTGGGGCCCACAGAAGTGACTGAACCTCTACAATGGTCTTTCCCATCAGAGCGCTCTGCCATCTGGTCCTGAAGCAGTACAAGGAGGCAGTGAAAGACTGTACTGCAGCCCTCAAGCTGGATGGAAAAAATGTGAAGGCATTTTACAGACGTGCTCAAGCCTATAAGGCACTTAAGGTAAAGGTCTTGCCCGGAGGTGCCACCAGACCTAGAGATTTATGCCAGTGCTGGCCTTTGAGGTGGAGTCAAGGGGTGAGGCAGTATCTGCTGCCTTCTCTTAGGCCCCAGGATAGCACAGGGTATTTATAGGCAGGGGCTTGAAATCACTCTGCTGCCTCCACAGCTGTCCCCATCCCAGCTGGATCTCCCTTATCTAAACCGCATCCCCACACTTTTTTTCCTCTCTTCCATTAGGACTACAAATCCAGCCTTGCAGACATCAGCAGCCTTCTACAAATTGAGCCCAGGAATGGCCCTGCACAAAAACTGCAGCGGGAAGTTAACCAAAACCTGAAATGAAAACCCAAAAAGGCAAGAACCCTCTACCTGACCTTCCCAGACCAGCCAGGGCCTCCCCTCTGCATCCATTCCTGAACCTAGCATGCCCCTAGGGAGTGCTGAAGCACCCCCGCCCCAGCCCCTCAGAGGCAGCAGCCTTTCATCCCTTGCGAAGCTTCACTTATTCAAATTAAGCCCATTGTTGTCAAGCACAGACATTGTTTTGCCACAAAGCTCCCTACTCAAGCTAAAGTGTGAGGCTGGAGTACTGTCCCCCTCCCTACTTCAGATCGCTAGAGAGGATCACACACAGGTCCTCATTAGCAAAGCAGTTGGCTTTGTTCCTGCCCCAAATGTGCTACAGACTGAGTGCAGCTCTATAGCTTCAGCAGACCCCTCCCTTCTTTGCAATTAATCTGAACAGACTGGGGGGGGGGGGGTGGAGGCAGAGCTAAACTAAACTAAAAGTCCTGGCCCACTGACACAGCAGCCTGTCGAGCTGGATCTCCAGGACTGCCATCTCCCTATGGGTACAGCTGCTGTCCCCACCCTGTCCTTGGCACAGTCTCCTGTGTCTGAGCCCCAGTGCCTTTAGTCCTGGCCCTCCTTTGGTGGGAAGGCAGAGCCCTGCTTCTTGGAGGCTCTTCGACTCTGCTGCTGCCATCTGTGTGGAGATACCCAAAGTATTTCAAAACCCCACTGGTTATGGCCACTCCTCAATGGGGTGAGTCCTCTAGGTCAGTGTTGGTCCATCCAAAAAGAATCTGCCTTTTTCTCCCAACAGTGGCCCCTCCAAGCTTCTTAGTTCTTTGTCATATGTTAATTTGAAGTAACTGATTTTGTTGAACTGTGTACTTAAACTGTTGCATTAAAAAGCTTTCTTTTACCCACATCTGTTGTACTTACACCTTTTCAGCTTTGTGACTGGAACTTTCAAATGATAATAAAAGTTACCGCTTCTTGGGTTTTCATTCATTGAGCAAATTTACTGAAATGTCTGTATAGGCCAAGCATTGCTGTGGTACTATGTAGACAACAGTGAATAAATAGATACCACACCTGCTCTCAGAGGGCTGACAGTCTTGGTGGGATGGGGAGAAGTTAACCAGATGATTGCCCAAGGGTGAAGCTGCAGCTGGCTGAAGAACTGAAGCAGACATCCAGTATGTTTTAAGCTGCCTATGTGGGGAGGTTACCACAGTGGAAAGTAAATGGTCCTTGAGGTAGAGTCTGTACTGTTTTGTTTTGGTCTTTTGGTTGGTTGGTTTGGTTTTTTTCTTTTTTTAAAAAAAGAATAAAACCAAACAAAACCATAGAGCCAATGAAAATAAAACAGTGAACACAATATAGAACTTCAAAACAAGATAATAGGAAATCAACAATGGCTACCATAAAGCCTCTTGTAATCTTCAAAGTAGCTGCCTATACTGAAAGTTTTGCCTAGTATAAATTACTGTACAGTTATGCTGGTGGTCTAAGGAGGTGGAAGGCCAAAGCAGAAATGCCTACCACTTCCTGCTTCTTCAGCCCTAATTGCAACTCCCCTTCCTGTTTGCACGCACAGAGAATTACAATTGGTTCCTCACATGTCATCAATATGCGCCCCATGCACCACTTCAATCAGAGATCATATAACTCTGCCTGTATCTGGTCAAAGGAGACAGCCCAGCCACCATGGGTTGTGTGTTCCTTTCCACGTCCTCAACTCAATAAAACTTCATTTTGTACTTTTTGCTTCTCTATTGCGCCAGAATACTCTAACATATACCATAAGACATAAAATCAAAGAGCTGGGAATTTAGCTCAGCGGCATAAGCACCTACCTGGCAAGTGTGAGGTCATGAGTTCAATCCCTGGTACCAAAAAAGAAAAAGACAAACAAAACAGTATAAAAGCAATGAAAGCAATACAGGGCTGTAAAACAAGATAATAGGAAACCAACAATGGCTACCATAATGTATCTTGTTTAAAAATATATGTATATCTTCTTATCTGCAAAATAGCTGCCCATACCATCACATATAATAAAGTCAAACAAAACAATAACACCAAACAAAACAGAAAAATGAAAATGATCTGGAGCTTCAAAACAAGGTAATAGGAAATTAACAATGGCTACCACCTTCCCTTTTTAGATGTTACCTCCCCTTTAACTATCTTATACATTTTGGATCCCATTAACTCCTTCAGTTTTTTATACTAGGGAGGCAACATGATGTTCACCCATGTGAGTCCAAACCACTTCACTCATGAGCATGATCTCAAGTTGCATCCATTTACCTACAAGAGCCTCTTGATTATCCTTTATAGCTGAGTAGCTTTCCTTGTATAAAAATTCCGTATCTCCTGGCTAAGGGTTTAGCTTAGTGGCACAAGTGCCTGCCTCGCAAACACAAGATCATGAGTTAGATCCCCATTACCAAGAAAAAAAAGAAAAAAAAAAGCCATTATCTCTCTTAGCCATTCTGCATTTGATGGGCAAGCTACCCCTGCTTTGTTCTGATTCCCTGTCTCACGGAGCATTGTTTTCTCTCCTTTGACTTTCAGTCAGAATTTCCTTTCAAGTTGTTTGTTGTATACCACATATTGATGGATCTTGTTTCTTCATCCACTGTGCCTGTGTTTCTTTTTATTGGTGAATTGAAGCTATCTTCATTAATGATTATTGCCAGCATGCACTGGTTCATCTCTGCCTTGCTATCTCCCTGCTGTTGGCTCCCTACTTTTCCCCTCCATTCAATTTTCTGCCCCACTCGGTGGTCCCACTCTGCTGCTGTTCTTGGAACCGTGGTCATTTTTCTCTCTAAAATATCTTTTAGTATTCTTTGTAGGTTTGGTTTGGTGGTCATGTATTCCTTCAGTTGTTCTTTGCCACAGAAGTATGTTTCTTTATTAATTTTGAAAGGTAGTTTTGCACATCAATCTGTGTTGGAAGTTGTCTCCTTTCAGGACTTGGAATACTTCAAACTCTTCTTGATAGTTTGTGTTCAGAAGTCTGTTGTGATTCTGACTGGGAGCCGGGGATGTAGCTCAGCTGTGCAGCACCTGCCTGGCAAGCCCAAGGCCCTGAGTTTGGTTCCCGGTACCAAAAAAGAAAATAGTAATAAAAATAAAAAGATTCTGATTGGTTTTCCTCTATATGTGATGTCTCTTTTCTCTAACAGCTGTTAATATTCTGTTCTTGTGCCGAATTTCTGGGATCTTATTATATGTCTCAGTGTATATTTTGGTTTTGGTTAGTTGGAGCTCTGTACACTTATGTGTATGTCAGGTCCTTTTCCCATGCTTGGGAAGTTTTCTGCTATTCTGTAAATATTTTTGTATGTCATTTGTGTTGACTCCTACCTTTTTGCTATTACCTGTCAGTGTTAAATTATTTTTCTTTGCATTATCTTGCAGCTGCTGAACTGTTATTTCCTGGTTCCTTGTTACATCTTTCCTTTTGCAATTGCTAGCTACAATCCTGTCTTCAAGGTCTAAGAGTCTGTCTTCAGTTTTTTTCAAGCAGTTTTGCTAGCTTTCAATGAAGCTTTTAATTTCCTCGATATCTCAATCTGTTTCATGCATTCCAACTTCTCCCTGTATTGCTCATTCAGGGTTTCCCTCATTTTCCTATGCTTTTTTTTTTTGTACCAGGCATTGAACTCACAGCATCACAATTGCCAGGCAGGTGCTTGTACCACTGAGCTATATCCCCAGTCTCTCATGTCTTCTTTAAATAAGCTCAAAAAGGAAAAAGGGCCAGGAATGAGAGGACATGGGGATATACTATAGCAATGATGGCCTTTTCATTATGTTTCACATTTCTTCTTTTACTTGAGATATTATTTCTGGTCTGATTTCTTTTACAGCCTCATGAAGTAGCTTCTTCACCTCAGTTGCCATCATCCCAGAAATTTCCCACATCTCCTGGGCCTGTTCTGTGTGGGCTGGAGGCCAGAGCCTGCCCCTTGCTCCCCTGTCCCTGTCCCAACATTCTCCTGGTCTCCTCCAGACAAGCCAGCCATGGGTCCCAGGTGCCTCCTGCACTAATTATACATCCATGGTATAGGAGAATGGGTCAGGCACCGGGTTTCTCCTAACCGGGGTTCCTGAGGAGGCAGTGGGGGTGTCGCTTCTCTGAGGTGTGCCTGGCTGACTCTCTTGGACCATGCTGGCTACAGGTTCCTGATGGTGGCCTGCATGCATGCAAGAGTGGCATTGGCTACCTGCAGAAGGGTCCCAGTGGTGGCCTGCGCGCACGGGGTGGGGTGTGAGGGTGCTATTTGATTTTTGAGACAGTATCTCACTATGTAGTCCAGATTGTCCTTAAACTCACTATATAACCTAGGCTGGCATCGAACTCACGGCAAGCCTCTCCCTCAGCCTCCCAGCTGCTAGAATTACAGATGTGCACCACTACATCCAGCTTGTACTGAGTTCTAAAGTGAGAAGTAAGAACTAGGTGCAGTGGTACATGCTTGTGATCCCAGCTATTAAGGAGGCTGAAGCAAGTGGATATTGAGCTCAAGGCTAAGACAGGCAACTCAGACCTTCTCAAAATTAAAGAGGGCTGGTGCAGGGGGTGTAGTTCATTGACTTGCCTGCCATGCACAGAACCCTGGGTACAATCCTCAAAATGCAAAAGTAAAATGAATTAACTGGTAAAGAGGGGAGAGCGTACATGACAACCCTTTTTGGGAAGATATGATAAGGGAAGGGAGAGGCCAAAAAGTGCCTCTTTTTGGCACTTAAGTTCACAAAACATGGCACAGGATGAGGTTGGAGAGCCTTAGGATCTAGCCAGAAGATGCTCTCTATTCCCGAACTGTGTATTAAATTGTTTCCACCCTAATGAAGTAGAAATTTTATGACAACACAGCAGAGCAGACAGAGTTTGGACAGTACGTCCTTTGCTCCTATCAGCACATATTGGTACTGGGTTTTATCCTCCCTCCCACCCAGTTCACACCTGTCTCCTCTGTCCCCTCCAAAATAACCCAGATAAACACAGAATCATGTGATACACTTCCTTATCCTCACCATCCATCATCTCCAGAGAGGGTTTAGGGATTCAAATCTGTTTGCTAAGGCAGGCATGGTAGCACACACCTGTGATAGCAGCACTCTTTATAAGGTGAAGCCAAAGAATCCCAGGTTTGAACCCAATCTGAACAACTCAGATTCTGTCCCCAAAAGGGAAAAGGGCCAGGCATGAGGGGGACATGGGGATATGCTATAGCAATGATGGCCAGAGATGAGCACCCAAACTGCCATCCAAGACCCACTTATTTATCACAAAGAGCCAACACTGCAATTGAACCTGAACACTGATGTTTTAGTTTAGAAAAAACTGATACATTAACATCTTTTGTCTTAGAAACAAACATAGATTCACCACCACTGCACTACAGAACAAAAGCCCCGGTTTCAATCTTT
Source organism: Dolichotis patagonum (assembly GCA_004027295.1). NCBI lineage: Eukaryota > Metazoa > Chordata > Mammalia > Rodentia > Caviidae > Dolichotis > Dolichotis patagonum. The sequence goes on along the minus strand of PVJX010002445.1, from coordinate 54,821 downwards.
AGTACTGAAAAACAAAACTAAACAAAAACTCCTGTTAATGGCCATGATTGAATTCTATCACCACCCCCAAGAGAAGGTTATTCCCCAGGAACAGCCATGACAGGGTCTCCTGCACACCTTGTGGTCATATCAGGGAGTCTCACAGGCATGAAAGTTTCATCCTTACTCTAACAATAATGGGTGGCTATTGAAAGACTTGCGCGAAGATGAGACATCTGGTTTGCATTCTGAGGAAAAGCACCTCTTTGCATGACAGCAGACAGATTGGAAGAGGGCCTGCAGTGATGCAGTGAAGCCAATCAATGTTGTCAAAGCCCAGCTGAGTCTGGACTAAAATGGTGATAGTGGATTTGGAGAGAAGTAGAAAGGTTTGAGAGTAGAAAGTAAAACGGGTAGACTTTGTATGGAAGACAAGGCAAAGTGAAGCAATGGCAGAGAGGTGGGAAAACCTCCAGATGTTGGCTTTTGCAAGAGTGAGGTTAGAGCTACTTACTAAGAACATTGGATGAGAACCAGAAAACCAGGGAGAGAGGCACACTAAGTCATGACCTCGATTTTACACATAAGTTGGAAGTGTTAACCATAGCCAAAAGCAAGTAGGATGTGACGTCTATGGTTCATGAGTCTCTAAGAGTGGACTGGGCTGCAGAAAAAATGGAGTCATTGTAGAATAGTGCAAATTGATGATGTGGTTCTAAGTTAGCTGCCAAGGAGAAGACAATGGACACATAAAAAGAGAGGACCATTCTCCACATGCAGAAGACTAAAAGATCCATGCCTATCACCATGCACAAAACTGAAGTCTAAATGAATCAAAGACCTAAACATTAAAACAGAAACACTAAATCTACTGGAAGATAGGGCAGGTAGAGGTCTTGGAGACATAGGGGTAGGCAGAGAATTCATGAACAAAATGCAAACTGCACGGGAAATGCTTCAGAGAATCAACAACTGGGATCTCATATTATTGAAAAGTTTCTGTACTTCAAAAGAAATCACCGGCAGAATGAAAAGAAAACCCACAGAATGGGAAAGAATTTTAGCCAGCAACCCCTCAGACAAAGGACTTATATCAAGAACATATAAAGAATTGAAAAACATCAAGCTGCCCAAATTCAAATACTCTCTCCAAAAATGGACATCTGAGATGAACACACAGTTCTCAGGTAAAGATATACAAATGGCAAATAAATACATGAAGAAATGTTCACCATCACTAGTCATTCGAGAAATGCAAATTAAAACAACATTGAGATTTCATCTCACTCCTGAAAGAATAGCTGCCATCAAGAAATCAACTGATAACAAATGTTGGCGAGGCTGTGGGGAAAAAGGAACACTGCTCCACTGTTGGTGGGAGTGCAGGCTGGTGCAACCACTATGGAAATCAGTATGGAGAATTCTCAGAAGACTAGGACTGGAAGCTCCATTCAACCCAGCTATTCCCCTCCTGGGTATCTTCTCAGAAAAACTGAAAAGGTCGTATCACAGTGATATATGTGCACCCATGTTCATAGCAGCACAATTTGTAATAGCTAAATCTTGGAAACAACCAAGATGCCCATCAACCACAGAGTGGATGAAAAAGATGTGGTACTTTTATACAATGGAGTATTACTCAGCTATGAAGGATGATCTTGAGGCCTTCATAGGTAAATGGAGACAACTTGAAACTATTCTCATTAGTGAAATAAGTAAGAATCATATTTATAAATATTGCATTGTGTCTCTAGTGTAAAAAGTAATAAGAAATGTAGGAGTAATAAAACCCAAAATGTGTAATTGCTACTGTAAAAAAAAGAGGAAAATAAAGTGCTCTAAAGAATATAATTGCATGTGTGTTTAAGTGTGTAAAATGACCGACCATATTACTGTTTTTGTTAGATCATGGAGCAGAACTATTAACAGTCTTATTGTTTGAATGTGTACTTTGTATGTTTTAACTTTGTAACTTGAACGACTATTTCCAAGACGACAATATGTAAGTTATCAATGATTTCTTAGTGTTTTTTGTTCTTTTCTTTTTTTCCCTTGGAATTTTGTAATTGTTGCTACCCTTTTTTCTGTTTGTTTTTTGTTTTCTCTTTAAATAAAAAAAAAAAAAAGAGAGGGCCAAGGATCAGGCTGAAGAAACACTGTTTAAAATTTTTTCCACTCTTTTCACTGTATTGCTGTACAAAAGTTTTGTTGTTGTTTGGGTTTTTTTGGTTGGTACTGGGGATTGAACTCAGGGTCTTGTGCACGCTAGGCAAGCACTCTACACTGAGCTCTACTCTACACGGAGCTACATTCTAAATTCCCTGCAAAAGCTTTTTAATAGGATGAGATCCCAGTTGATTCTTTGTACTATTTCCTGTGTAGTCTTGGTTTTATTCATGAAATCTTTGCCTACAGCTGTTTTCAAGAGTTGTACCTATTCTGTCTTCCAGCAGATTTAGTGCTTAATATTTAGATGTTTAATACATTTTTAGTTTAGTGCATGGTGAGAAACAAGAGTAGTTTTAGTCTTTGGCATGTGGAAAGCCAATTTTTCCAGCACCATTAAAGAGGCTATCTTCCTTCCAGTGCACATGGTGGGTTCCTTTGTCAAAGACGGGCTGTGTCTGGAGTTATTTCTGCATCTTCTAATCTGTCCCACTGATTGTCAGGTCTGGTTTTTTTTTTCCAGTACCATGCTGTTTTTATCACAATAGTTTTATAGTATAATTTCAACTCAGGAATTGTGATGTCCCCTACCTTGCCTTTGTTTCCTAGGATTGTTTTTGCTATTTTAGGTCTCTTCTGGTTGCAAATAAATTTTAGGATTGTTTTTTCTAGTTCTGTGAGGTATGCTGTTGGTATTTGATTGGGATTGCATTTAATCAGTGTAACTTTTGGGAGTATGGTCATTTTTACTATTTTGGTTCTTCCTACCCATGTGCAAGGGATTTCTTTCCATTTTCTTACATCCTCTTCAATCTCCTTTTTCATTTTCAATGTATGTATTTTTTGTTAGATTGCTAAGTATTTAATTTTTTGCCAATGCTATTGTAAAAGGTATTGTTTCCCTAATTTCTGTCAATGCATTTGTTGCTAGTGTATAGCAATGCTATTGCATTTTGGATGTTGACTTTCTATCCAGTTATTAAATTTGGTTTAAATATAAAAGTCTTTTGGTGGAGTTTTTGGGGTCTTCTATGTAGAGTGTCACATCATCTAAAGAACTGAAAAAAAAAAAAATCAGATCCTACAAATTTGAAGACCCAATCCAAAAATGTGCATCTGAGATCAACGCACACTTCTCAAGGAAGAAGTACAAACAGTAAGTAAATATATGAAAAAATGTTCAACATCACTGATTATTCAAGAGATGCAAATTAAAACAAGGCTGAGATTCCACTCCAGAAAGAATGGTTACTATCAAGAAATCAACCAATAATAAATGCTGGAAGGCTGTTGGGAAAAAGGAACCTTTCTTCACTATTGGTGGAAGTGTAGACTGGTGTAGCCACTGTAGAAATCAGTGTGGAGCTTCCTTAAAAAACTAGGATTGGAGGTCCCACTCAACCCATCTATTCCCCTTCTGGGTATCTTCCCAAAAGAATTAAAAACATCATACCACAGTGATATATGTGCACCCATGTTTATAGCAGCACAGTTTATAATAGCTAGATCTTAGAAAGAACCTAAATGTCCATCAACTGAGGGATGGATAAAAACAATGTGGTATTTTTATACAATGGAGTACTACTCAGCCATAAAGGATAAACTGGGCACTTTTACAGGTAAATGGATGCACCTTGAGAACATAGTCAGTAGTGAAATGAATCAGACACACATGATAAATATCACAATGTTTCTCTGGTGTGATACCAAAAGCATAAATAAGGACCAAAATGTATAAAAGGTATTGTGGAACAGGAAGAAATTATTCAAAATAAAGTGGAACTAGGGAGGGTTGAGGGGGAAAGGAAGAAGGGAAAAGAAAAATGACAAGAGGAGGATAAAATGTAAACAAAGCTTTGTAAAAAAGAAGAGAGGCTGAAGGGAGAGGAGAGGATTGGAAAGAAAAAATGGAACCAGGATATATCTCTGTGATCACTATGTATATCTAAATTGTACCAATAAATTTAATAATAAACAAAAAAAGAAATGTTCAGCATTTAGGAGGAAAAGGCTGAATCTGTATGAGGGACAGTGGGCTGGAGATTTGAGGAGTGGGTAAAGTTTGAAACAACATTTGTGAAAAAGGAGTTAAAGGAACAGCAGCACAACCTTGAGGACCCAGTCCAGTTTGTTGCTAGAGAACATACAGCAGAACCACTGAGCTGGACTGTGGTCTTTGTCATTGCCCTTCGGCAGCTCAGGTATAGGGAAGGGCAGAGAGACTGAGGCCTGTGACCCCAAGTGGAGGTGAGCTTAATGTTCTGAAGATGGTTCTTGAGAGACTCCCTTGTTCCCAACGGGGGAAAGGAAACCTGACCCTGAAAAGTACCCTAACACATCTCTATGAGGGGTCTTCCTCCAGTCAGCCAGGGCTGAGTGCCTACCTCTAGGGTACCTGTCTGTCCTGCAGGGCACTCAAGGCAGCTGTCACACACATTAGATGTGGGCTTTAGCTTTAGTCCATTTTCTCATCCATTGCCAATGACACCCAATTAAGCATCTGACCACACTGCTGATACGCCAGTTGTCTCTAGTCCAGGACCATTACAATCCAGCTCTGTTCCCGACTTTCTCCTGTTCTAGTACATATACCCTGTGTACTAAAAAGACTGGTGTGGGGTTCCGTTCAGTACAGCCAAAGCCCCAGCCCTGTCAAGCCTACCCTCAACTCTACACTCATCTCCCTCAAAAAGCAGCAGCCTGCTGGAGGCAAAATAGATTTTGCAGTACTTTTAATACACAAAACAAAGGAGGCCAGCTAAGTGACCAGCTTTCATTCCACATCCAGAGCTCAAGAACAGACCCAGACCCACTGGAAAATAAGTTACAGTTCACAGGGCATTAGAGCTGAGAGCAGGAAATGCTGTTGTACTGGCAGCATGGAAGTAAGGATTTTCTGACGATGAAAGGGTGAAAATAAATGCTTCTAAAGTTTGGCAGGAACCCAGTCTTCAAGAAAGAAGATGAAGTGGCTGATGGCAGCATAGAGCCAGGCAAGGCTCAGGAAAAGCCCAGCAGACTGTGTATGAAGACAGGAAGGGCAGCTGGTGCAAGTACCTCCTCATTCGGCACCATTCCCATCACACAGCATGTCATCTGTGATCCTCTGTGCTTCCTCAGACGCCTTGGCCCTCCAGATAAAGCCGGCCAGTGATACAAGACAGTTCTCAGTTAGTTTCTGCAAGTCAGCCTCTGTGCACTTTTCTCCAACTTCTCCTGGGCTCCGCTGCTGTATCACTGCTCCTCCCACCCCGTCTTCTCAGTGCATGTAGGCCTTTGGCTGCTCCATGGCCTGGTGTGCCTGCAGCACTGCCACCGCCTCTTCTATCTGTGGGACACACGTCAGAGGGGTTTAGGGCAGTTGCCCCAGCAGGCTCCCAGGAGAACCGTGGCCTCCCCCTGACTCAGCATGCAACATGTGAGGAGTCTCTGCCCTTTGTGGAGACGTCGGAAGCATCAGTGTGGTGCCCTCACCCACTGCTGCTTACAGGATCCCATGCCCCACTGTCACTTCAAGTGAGGGTCACTGCTGGAGACCAGAAGAATCTGAACCTTTATACTGAGTCAGAACGAAGCTGCTTTTACCAACACTTTGTCTGTGGAGTGACCCAATTAGTCTGTGGAGGGGCTGAAGTAACAAAGCCTCTTCTACTCCAACACTGAGCAGGCCTTCGGGTATTACTAAGAGCAAAATCCACTTCACTTGTCTTAGCGTGACTAGGACAGCCCCTGTCCTTAGGTCTCCTGCTGCCCTACCTACCTTAGCTTGGAGGGACTCTGGAGATTCCAGCATGAGCAGCAGGTCGGAATTGTCGATCTCTAGCAGCATGCCTGTGATCTTGCCAGCCAGAGCAGCATAAACCTCAGGGATAAGATGATAGAGACGCTCCCCTGTGTGGAACAACCCCTGATTGCTATGCACACATCTGGCTCACACCCCAGCAACCCAGGAGTGGCACCATGAAGAGCAGTGAGGACATACAGGTTCTTGTCCCAGAACTGCTCCATCCAGCTTGTGTCACTAAACCTTACTGGGACTTCTTTTACCCATTATAAAGTGGGCAGAGCAAACTCCACTTTGAGGATGGTTTGAAGAAATTTGTATGGCACGGTGTCTGACACAAAACTGTGTTTAAAGACTACTCTTGTGTACAAGCACAATCGTGAATGGCTGTAATCCCAGGTACTAGGGAACCGATAGAGGAAGATTGTAAGTTTGAGACCAGCCTGGGCAACATGAGATTTCACCTCGAACAAAAAAACAAGTACAGTGAGTACAGTATTTAAAAAAAAAAAAAAAAGACTTCATGTCCATTTTGCAAGCAACAATTCTGACATTAATTCTAGGCAGGATATGGTAATATAGAACAGGAGACTTTTCAGGAAGGGGGTAGTGAGAAATATATAAAATAAACTCACATTCCACCATGAAGTTATTTCTAGCAACAAGGCCTCTTGTTAGTGCCAACCAGCCTTGGCAGTGTATGGAAGGTTCAGCCAGAATCAAGCCCTTAAATCTGGAGTATGAGGGGTCTTCCCATGAGGAGAATGGCAGTGTTTACAGAGAACTGCTAACGAAACTTTCTACCTCTGGAGCCAGGGACATAGCTCAGCAGCACAGTGCCTGCCTGGCAAGCATGAGGTTGAGTTTGATTTCTGGTACAAAAAAAAAAATTACCTTTACTATGCTCTTTAAATTTTTCTTTAATGGTGGGGTGGAGTGGGATAGGGTGGGATGCAAAGCGGCAAAACACTAATAAAGTAAGCTGAGAAAACAATGGTGTGGTGCTATTAAGGGCCTTTGCGGAAAGGCCTGGAGATCTTGCAGTAAAGAACCTGACAGAAAAACAAGCCTGCTCCTTTATTCACAGTTAGCATCTTTAGCAAGATCTGTCTCAAACTCTGGGGGTGGAGATGAACTGCACAAGGAATTCAGAGACCACTGGGAACTTCCCATATTTATCTAACATACAAATGTTTCACACTACCCTGTGGTAGGCACGAGAAGACATGAAATTTGGCAAAGCTTCTCCTGGTTAGAAGAGGCGTGAAGACTTGTAATACCCAACTCCAGCCTTACCCTGACTCTGCTGCCTGGTCCTGAAAGCCCCACGTCCAGGCATCTCTCACTTACATCAGAATTACAGAATGGCAGAGCCGGAAAGAGCCTTAGGATTCTTAGCCTGACCAGTGTTTTAAGACAAGAGAACAGGAGCCTCAAGAGTCGAGGTGGTGTGGGTAAAGTCACCCAATAGCTTTGTCAGTGACAAACACCAGGCTTCATCTTCACATCTGACCTTACTCAGGGTGCTCCCAACAGGTGAGCCAGATCCCAGCCCCGCTTCCCCTGGCCAGCAGAGGGATCACTCACCAATCATCTGCTTTTGCTCATGGAGTGGCGCTGCAGCCAGCATGGATGCGGTCAGGGGCTCCTGGCCAGGGACGTGCACGGCAGGCTCTGGGACCTGCAAATGGTGCCAGGGACACATCCTTTAACCACACGGATGGGAATGGTCTCCAAACACTTACTCTGGGAGAGGGGACTGGCGGACAAAGTCCCTACATGAATTAGAAGTAAAAAACAGGCTCTAGGCCAGACATTCTATGAACCCAAACAGACCCTGATGAACCTTGCCAAATGAAACCTATGCATCACGAATCACTTTGTACCAAACAAAGCACTTTATCAGACAGCTTCATGGAAACATCCCCAGCACACTCCTGACCCTTCTACATCTTAGTAACTTTAAAAGTGTTTCTGCCGTTTAAAAATTACTCTTGCTCATTCTGCAAGAAATAAATCAAACTAGACACACTGAAATTCTAGCTAATGCTGAATTTGAGACTTTTTTTAGACAAGGAGATGCAGTCTTTCATTCATTATAAGATGTTTAGTTCTATTTTGAAGCCTAATTACATCCATCACTATTCAGCATTTTTTTTTTTTTTTTGAGACAGGGTTTCACTATGCAGTTCAGGCTGGCCTTGAACTCATGGCAGTCTCCCTGCTTCAGCCTCCCAAGTGTTGGGATTACATGCACCACCATGACCAGCATGCATATTCTTTTTTTTTTTTTTTGTCTTTTTGAGACAGGGTCTCACTATGCAGTTCAAGTTGGCCTTGAGCTCACTTTGTAGCTCAGGCTGGTCTCGAACTTACAAACAATCCTCCCACTTCAGCCTCCCGAGTGCTGAGATTACAGGTACGCACCACCACAACTAGCATGTATATTCTTAGAATACCTTCCCTTGCTGCTCAATAAAAATACTAAAGAGGTCCAAATTAATTTCTATGCAAAACAATTCATAATCAGTAAAGAAATTGTGACACTGGCTTTTCTCTTCTGTTAGCAAGGTTGATATTTCATAACTGTACACATTAGTAAGGGAAATTTTATAAGCTAAGAAAAAGAAGAAAACCAGGGACCAAAAAGCCAACACCTTAACCAAGTTTCTTTTTTTCTTTCTTTTCTTTTTTTTTTTAACTAAGTTTCTGAGCCAAGACTTCCAGGGCCCATAGGCCATATGTGTAGTTAGCCATCCTTACCCCATGGGTAATATGTACAGTTGAGGAACACGTGCACGGCAGGAGAGATGGCCCTTCTGTAGAGCATGCTGCCCTGCTCATAGTCTGGGTACCAATGTTGGCTGTAAAAAAGAAGCAGAGTTTAACGGCTCCTATCAAAAATACAAAACAGAAAATAACAAGTGTAGGTTAGAACAGAAAGAAACTGAAACACTTGGGCACTGTTGGAAATGTAAATGGTACAGCCACTACAGGAAAAAAGTTATGAGCCTTCCAAATGGAAGGAGATTCTAACTCAATGTAGAACATAAATGAATCTTAAGGACACTGTGGCATGTGAAATAAGCCAGTCACAAAAAGACAAATACTGTACCATTTATTTATATCAAATACCTAGTGTAGTTAAATTCACAGAAACAGAGTAGAATGGTGGTTGCCAGGGGCTGAAGGGATTTAGTGGGTACAGAATTTCAGTTCTGCAAGACAAAAGATATTTTCAAGATGGGTGTGGTGATGGTTTGCATAAAATGTGAACATACTAAATGTCACTGAATTAGTACACCTAAAAATGATGAAGTGGTAAATTTTGTGTTTCACCAAAATTAAAAACTAAAACCAACCCAGGAATGTCAGAACCTGACAAGCAACCTCACATCAGGGATTGTACCCAATTCATTTGTGTGTAATTCCCAGTGCCAAGCACAGAGCAGCACGAAGACGTGAGAACATCTGCTGAATGAGGAAACAGATGTGTTTGCCTTTGAGCCAAAATCTACACACTTGGTCACAACTGCTGTAATACTTCCTAAGGTTCATGTCCTGCCATAAGTGATCTCAAAAATTCTCACAACGAAGTGACTGCCCCATTGTTATCACTATTTTAAACAACAGGTGATCAGAGACGAGTTAGCAAAGGCCACAGAGTGGGTGAGTCTCAGGAGCTGGAGGCCAATCCAACACGCATAGCCTCCAAAGTCAAGCTGGCTCATCAAGAAGGCAAGTCACTACCAAGGCCAGTCCTGACTCCCCTCCCCTGCAACCCCAGCACCAAGACCTTGCCCCACCCTCTTCTGACTCCCATTCTTCTTGCCCTGCCCACACTCACCCACTCTCTTAGTGTGGGGTGCCAGGTGTGGCACCTGAGTAGAGGCCTGCCTGACATTGCTGACATGGGCCTGGGGGCGCCGAGGCAAGCCTGGTGGCCGGACCACTGAGGCAGCTGGAAGGCAGACAGCTTGTGGCAGAGAAAAATGGAGAGAAAGGTTGTGGCAGTGGTAATCAGAGTGGCAAAATACCCAGAAGGTTCCAGGCTGGAAAGGGCAACTAGAAATTCATGGCAGAGATGGGTGAATTCAACTAGAAGGGGATACAGAAATCTGCAATAACAAACCCAGTTCATGTCTGCCCAGAGTCCCAAGATGCATAAGAACTAAGTCCCAAGACAGTTTTAAGTGAGTGTGAGCTTGGCTTTTATGGAGAAAGGCTATGTATCACCAAAATAACCAGAGAATTTCAGTTTCTCAGCTTTGTAAGACATTTCAGCCACACATCAAGTCTTTGGAAATATACCCCACTTGGCCTACAGGTTTGGCCCTGGGCCAGTGCTTTATGCACATCTCCTTTAGGCCCATGAGCAGAGGAGGAAACTGTGGTTCAGAGAGGCAAAGTGACCCACTCAGGAAATGGCAGAGTCATGCTTGGCTCCTGTGTTACACACTGCCTCTTAGAGCCCACACTCATGGCCGGGCTGAGGGTGGAAGGGGTCAGTTCACTCACACGAAGGTCTCTGGGGCTGGGCTGTCCACCTGGGGGCAGGCTGGATGGGGGCCACGGAGCCAGAGCTGCCACAGCATGCGGCCTGCGCTGGAGGCTGTGTGGGAAGAGAGGATCACAGAATGAGGGCTCTGCCACAGGCTAGGTAGGGAACTGCACTCCCTCTGGGACACCACTGCACAACTCCACCCTCCTCTCCAGGGGATAGGCTAGAAAAGGCCTAGGAAGCTGGCATGCAGGCTCCTTCCTCCCATCTCAGGGTGCTCATCAGCCCTGAACCCTTCAGGGTGATGTCAAATTTCAATCCTTGCTCCTTACCAGGCCTAGCCCAGTGGCCTAGATTAAGAATGTGACACATCCTACTCTAGCGTGTGCCAGCTCAAGCTTACTGCTGAAGGGGAGGGAAGATCACCTACCTAGCAGCCTTTAGTGGCTACACGTGCCCAAACCGTGCTCCTCAGAGCACTAACCACCAAGGGAGGTGTTAATGGGCATCCTCCCGAATAACCATCCCAGTTAGGGAAACACTACATACCACATACCTGTTAAGAAGAGTTATCATAAATACAGGTATATTAGCAGAGGGCAACTGATATAAAGACATTTAAGAGTCCTCTTGTTTAATGCAAAATCTCCCAAATTTGTTTGACCACATTCTTTTTCTGCACAGCATACAGGAATCTCTCCCAGACTAGAAGACGCTGTTTGACAGCAGCAGTATCCATCTCCTTACAGATGGGGACACTGAGGCTGGAAAGCCTGTCTAGCTTCAGCACTGCCTGCTTTTGCCTGTGCAGCTGCCATCTCCCTGTGAAGCTGTCTGGAGGAGGTGGGCAGGAGCTACGTGCAGACTGTCACCTGGGGCACAGTGGGCAGGAAGTAGCTATTGGGCTGCTGAAAGGAGCCCAAGACAGGGCGGCCCAAGGCCTGCACCGTGGAGAGGCGCTTCATGTACTGGTTAGTCAAGATGGCCTTCCGCTCCTCTTTACGCTGGGCCAGTGCCACGTACAGCGGCTTGGTGCCCACGATACATCCATTCATCTCTGTCACAGCCTTTGTCGCCTCTTCTGGAGAGGAAAAACACACAAAGCCAAATCCCTTGCTGTGGCCACCCTCTGTCATCACCTAAAAGCAAGACAAGACAAGGGTTGCTTGGGGTGGAGAAGGAAGCTCCGGGGTTGTGCTCCCCTCCTTCCTCGGGACTGAACCCCACAGCTAGCAGACCCATGAAAAATCCATGAGTGGTGTCCACTCCAAGTTTGCTGAGGCCTACTGTGTGCTGGACACTTTACATGCCATCCCAGCTCACACGGCCTCCTTATAAGGGAAGTACATTGGCCCCTACCTTCTTGGGGAGGGAAGGGAGACTCAAGAGTAACTTGTCCACCAGGTGCAGTGGTGCACACTTGTAATCCCAGCACTTGAGGTTAAGCAGGAGGACTGCCACAAGCTCAAGGCCAGCTCAGGAACCGAACAGCGGGACCTTGTCTCAAAAGAGTGACTTGTACAAAGTCACCCAGCCACGGGCTCAGACACAGCCAGCACTTGGCACACTATCTGGTAACTCTCCTGCCTCTGCCAGTCTTGAGGAGTCTGGGGAAGCTGTTCTCAGTCTTACTAAGATAACATTATTTGGCATAACTTTAAACTTACTTAAACATTACAAAAACAGTCCAGAGAGCTGCTGTGTATCTTTTCCCCAGCCTCCCCTGATGTTAACATGGTACAGTTGTCAAAACTACCACAGAAACACTGGGGCAATGGTGGTAACTATTACACACGAGCAGCTATTAACTACAGTGTACTACCTGAACTCTAGACTTCATCCAGATTTCATTTTTAAAAGCAGTTATCTTTTTCTCTTCAAAGATCAGAGCCATATGGCACTTCTAACCTTTCTCAGGGTCAAGACACTGGCCTGATTCACACTCTAGAAAGACTAGAGCTTTTTTATTTACCTCCTGCCCCCTCAGAGGCCACGTTCTAACTCAGTGAGTTTCAGAGTGCTGCTTCTCAGCATACCTAAGGGTCCACACATCCTTTTCAGGGCTATCACTAATAAAATTCAGGGTGTCTGTCAATGGGAAAAACTGACACCTTTATTTTCATACTAACATTTTCTTCTATAATGAATACAGACAACAATAATAAAAATCAGTAATATTAGCCTTGTCTATAACTGTCAAAGAAAAATCAAATATTTTCATGTCATTACTGATCTCAAAATATCATTTATGCTTCCTGCTACTTTGATAGATCTCATTTTAATGTGTTAAAGTACTACTGTTGCTTTAGTATTGAATTATATTTCAATACAATTTTTTTTTTTTTTTTTTTTTGATACTGAGAATTGAACTCAGGATCTTGCACTTGCCAGGCAGGTGCTGTAACACTAAGCTAAATCTCCAGCCCTCAATTTTTTAATAATACTATTAATTTTATGTACTTAAAAATATTCATAGAAGAGTTCCACAATCTCACCAGACAGCCAAGGAAGTTCTGACACAAAACTATTGTTAAGAACTATTAAGAATTTTTAGTGCGTGCCAGGCATGGTGGTTCACACCTACAATCTCAGCGCTCTGAGTCTGAGGCAGGAGGACTGCAAAGTTTAAACCCAGCCTGGGGAGTTTAGCAAGACCCTGTCTAAAATAAAAAATAACAAAGGGACCAGGGGTGTATCTCAACAAAAGGCTCTGATTCAATCCCCAGTATGGAAAAAAAAATAATAAAATTAGTAATGATAACAGTTATGCTGAACTTACCTGAGCTTGCTAGGGGTAAATAATAGTTAATTTATACTAGAAAATATATAAAGGTCCCATCTTATTACATGCTGGCTTACTGAAAAGATGATCATCCCAGGTGAGCCTCAATTCTGAGCAATCCAAACTTATACTGTCCCTGCATTCAAGGAACCCCAAGGTCAGTTAATCTCCCAATATTACATGCACTGTGCGGCAAATAAACACAACAATCAGTATCGCAATGCCTATGATACGCAGATGCTCCGCATGCAGCCTGCTGAGCGGTAGCGCTGTTTCCACTGCACAAGTGGGTATACAGAAAGACAGTCACTGCCTCAGGTCCCAAGCTAGCAAACAGTGCAACTGGGAGATTTAGATCAACTCAAAGACCTCAGCTTTCAACCACAGTACTATGCCACATCATATACTTACTGGAAAGAGGGCCTGTGGACTTCTATCATACTAAATCAAATTTACTCAGCCCTGTAACTTTCTATCGTATTTGTCAAAAGGCTCATAACCCAAAAGAGCATAAGTGTGTTCATAAATACCAGGCTTCCTGCAGGAAGTTTAAGATTTGACAGACAAAAGAGGACTTCCTGACCACTTCTTAACGGCCTGGCCATCACAACACATATGCTGGTCCCCAGCCTCGTCTATCGCCCACACGGATTCTCTTTGCAAGATTCCTACCAGTGGCTCCCTACCTCTTCACAGCCAAGTCAAACACTGGTACCACTCACACGTCCTCCAGGAAGCCTCCCCTCCTGTCCCACTGAGATCCAAAGCTCCATCCCCAGTTCTGCTCCACCCCCATTTTAAAATACATGAAGCAGCAATGGTCTGACTTTCTCAGTAGACCATAAGCTCCTCAAAGGCAGAGACCACACCCAATCCATTTGATTCATTCCTATAGGCTTCCCACAAAGCCTTGTACAAAATGAATAAACACACTCCTCTGTCTGGCTTTGGTTTTTGTGGCATTGAGGGTGGAGCCCATACTAGGCAAACATTCTACCATTAAGCTTCAACCCAGTCTCTCGCGTATGCATGCTAGGCAAGCACTCCACCACTGAACTACATCCCTAGCCTTTTAATTTTGAGAAACGGTCTCACAAAACTGGCTTGAGACTCTTGCTCTTCCTGCCTCAGCCTTCCAAGTAACTAGGATTACAGGTATTTGCCACAGCACCTGGCATATTACATCATCTTAAAGATATCTGGGGAATTCTGGGGGTCTTTTGCTTTGCTTTGTGTTTTTGAGACAGGGTCTCATTCTGTAGTCCAGGCTAGCCTTGAACTCACTATGGAAACAAGGCTGGCTTCAAACTCACAGCAATTTCCTGCCTCAGCCTCCCAAGTGCTGGGATTACATGTGCCACCATGCCTGGCATCTGGGGAATTTTTAAAGGAAAGTGCCTGGGTCCTACCCCAGAGGTCTATACTTGGACCCAGGCGTCCACAGTGAAGAAGTCCCTGGGGAATTCAAGTAAGAAGCCAGGGTTGGGAATCATGCAGTAAGCCTAGCATGCTCAGTTTTACTGATGAGGCTCAGAAGACAGCTCAAGGTCTCGAGCTGCAGAGCAGAATGGCCAGGTGTTACATCTCAGGGTTGAGCACACAGTTGGTGCTCGATAAATGGTGAAGAATGATGCAGCCCAGCTCTCATTTTGCAGAAGGACAAACTAAGGCCTTAGAAGGGGTTATGTCACTGGGCAAAGCCAGACAACAAAAGTCCACAGAGATATAAATGTCTGGAACCTGGCCTATAGTAGATACTGGCCTCTGTGTCTTCTTTCCTCCCCTGTAACCAGACAAGGCTGCAGATAGACTCTGAGCTCTCATGGGGTCAGGCAGAGCCCTAGAAAAGGAGCTCAGCACCTACTCCCTGGAAGCCAGGTGAGAGGCTGGTGGGGACAGGAGGCAGAATGAAAGAAAGGCTACCCCAGGAGGTGCTGTGGCCCTCACCTTTGCACTGGTAATCACTCCGTAGGGAGAGAACACTGTCCTCAGCTTCTCGTCACTGATGGAGTCATCCAGGTTCTTCACATACAGGTTCACGCCCTGTAGAAAGGGAATACTGCTCCATGGAACCATCCCCGCAAGCCCAGACTGCCTTGGGCAGGCCAGGGGCTGTGACAGCCAGGAGGGACACTGAGCATGCTGCCAGCCCAGCTTTGTGTTGCACCCCACTCTCTCCACACACTGACAGCCAGAAGCTGCAGCTCACGGCCCTCCAAGCCCCTGGCAGTTTTCACACAAGTGCACAGCTCCCAGCCTCTGCTCATACCATAGATGGGAGCCACGGAAAGAGACCTAAGTCCCGCAGCAGGCTGAGGCTCAGAGGTCAGCTGGAACACGGCTCTCCTGAAGGAATGGCAGCGTGGAGCAGCGCAGAGGCCCTCGCAGGCCGGATCCAGACCTGTGCTGGATGTAGGGCAGCTGCCACTGATCGTCTCATGCATTACCATACCTGGAACCAGGCACCACTCCAAGCTCTTTTACACCTTTAATGTGTGATCCTCACAATGACTGTGAGAGGAGGAAATGTTAATCCTCATTTTACAGATGGCAAGACTGACAAACATGTGAAGCGCATTGTCTCGGATCAAACAGACAGCAAGTGACAACAATGTAACTAAGCCACGCAGCCTGACCTCAGAGCTCAGGCTCCTTGTCACTGAATGACAGCTGCCTCCTGGGCCTAGATGTCCTCCTCCCTAACCTCCCAAGCACAAAAGCATGTGAATACACAACAGAACTTAGACTACACAGTTGGACAATTTAACATCCTGCTCACCCTGACTACACGCTGAATATTTCCTTGTGTAACTCTATAAAACTTAAAAATGTTACGTATGCACAATGGCGTATTTGCGTGTACATACAAGGGTCTCTCGGCCTCAGCATTAGTGACCTTTCATGTCACTCCTGTTGTAGGGGTTGCCCTACGCATAAGACATTTGCCAGCACCCCTGGCATCTACCCAGGAGATGTCACATGCACCTTACCCCTCTAATAGGGCAAGTGAAAATTCCAGGCACTGTCGGATATCCTGGGATAGGAAGACTGTCCCTCATTGAGAACGGAGCGTGGTTATGTGTGTATAGGGTATACACACACATATAGTGTACACACATACCCGATAGGGTACACACACATACATAACCCTCCCCATAAAGGATCTACGACTTTTATCTTTTTTTTTTGACTTTTTTTTTTTTTTGAAAGGTCTCACTGTATAGCCCAGGCTACCCTTGAACTCATTATAGCCTCACCTGGCCTCACATCCCACATCCTACTGCCTCAGCCTTCTGAGTGCTAGGGTAATAGGCATGCACAACATGCCCAGTCTATGGTTTTTATTAAAAGTTTTAGAGATGTTTACTTCATCTACAATATTAATTTTAATCCGATTTATTAACTTCATATAACTTTAATGACCACAACATTGTGACATTTAGATGTAACATATGTGGCCTAATTATCTGCTACCTGGAATAGGATTTCTTATAGGGGCTTTTAGAGACGTGTAAGGCACTTTGGTTTTCCATGACTTTAGGATGTAACAGGTATCAAGTGGGTAGAAGCAAAGGATGCTAACCAGTCGCACACAAAGGATTACTCCAACTGTGAGGCAGTAGAAACCTGAAAAATCCCCTCTCATGGTTGGGTAGTATCCAGTCACTCCACTGTTAACAAGACAGGCAGTGGAGATTCCCGTGTCCATGATTCCTGCCCCTAGCCAAGTTCCCAGAAGTCGGATGGCCAGAGGAAAGAGTCACAGTCAGCACCCCCCAAACACAGCCAATGTCATATAGAGTGGCCACCACCAGGAGGCCTGACCTTACCTGGTAGCGGGTCTGCCGGTCCTGCTTCAGCTGCTCGAACCTGCGCTTCAGTTCATTCTGCCGCTCTGCTCGCTTCTGGGCGCGGCCCACATACAGCTGCTGCCCGCTCACCTCCTTTCCGTTCATGTGGTCCACAGCCTGGGGCGGGAGGGAGAATGCTTGGCAACCACCCAAAGAAGAACCTGGCCTCCAGCCCTGCATTCTCGGCCCACAGGGACCACCTGCAAACCAGCCTGGCTTTGCTAGCTGAGAATAAGTAGTACCAAGATAGCAGCCATTTACAGTTCATTCACCTCTTAAAACCAGGGAACCAAATTTCATGGGGAACTACACAGGGGTAGGGGCTTGGAAATGCACCCAGGGCCTTCACACTGAACAACACATATATCTCCAGCCCTTTACATTTTGTATTTTGAGTCAGTCTCAGTAAGTTGTCCAGGCAGGAGCCAAACTTTCAATCCTCCTGCCTGACCCTTCAGAGTAGTAGGACTAGAGATATGTGCCACTACATTCGACTTAAAGATTTTTTTTTTTTTTTTAAAAGATAGGGTCTCAAATCAGGAGTGGTGGCACATGCCTATAGTCCTAGGATTTGGCAGGTGAGGCAGGAGGACTGGAAGTGAGTTTGAGGCCAGCCTGGCCAAACAGTGAGACCCTGTCTTTTCTGTTTGGTGTTTTGTTTTGTTTTGTTTTGGAGACACGGTCTCACTGAATTGCTGAGGCGGAACTCACACTCACGACTGTCCACCCTCAAGGTTCCAAGTAGCTGGGATTATAGGCATTCACTACCATACCTGGCTAACCTGTAAAAGTTTAAAATTTGATTGGAACTCTATTTTAAAAATGGAAAATTGAAATTTATAGTCTTCCACATTTCTAATTTACACATTTTAAATACATTTAAATATTCTCATATTTAAAACACATATTACTCAGTGAAAGAGGCCAATCTGTACAGTTGTGTATTATTTGATTCCAGCAACATGACATCCTATAAAAGGCAGAACTATGAGGCCAGTAAAACAAATCAGTTGTGGGCAGGAGGAGTTAGGGGATAGGAAAGGACGCATAGCCAGGGCACAGATTTTTAGGGCACTAAAAACAGTACATACTCGGTATGGCACTGAAATAGTACATACATGTCCTCATACGTTTGTCCAAACCCACAGAACGCACAACAATGACAATGAACCACAGTTTAAACAGTAGACTCAGGGAGAAGGATGTGTCAAAGTAGGTTTATCAGTTGTAAGAAATGGACCCCTCTGCTGGGGAAAGTTGGTAAAGGGACAGGCTGTACATGGGTAAAAGAAGGAAGTTTATGGAATACCTGTGCCTTCCATTCCATTTTATTGTAAACCCAAAACTACTTTAAAAAAAATAGTCTATTACAAAATAACTTACATTTAGGTCCTTACTGCAACTACACGTGAATAACTTGAACAAACAGCAAACAGTCCTTTCAAAATGACATGACAGTATCAACGTTCTTTACTTCATGTCATATTTCACAGCACAAAAGAATCCTTTTTGCTAATACAAGGGCCTGCTTTTATTGAAATTATGATGTCTTAAACTTCATGGATTTTTCTTTTCTTCAGTGAACTGGCCTAACTCTGCTAGATCCAAAGTCTGCACAAAATTCTGCATCTTCCGCAGATGTGCAACTTCTCTCTGTAATCCATTTACATCAAGTTGAATTTTCATTGGCTTAGCCACACACACACACACACACACACACACACACACACAAAATCAGCAAAAGTCAGACTCAAGTCTCTAATGATCCAGTGGTTAGGATTTTACACTGGTATTAATGAGAACTGTTTGCAACTGATATTTTAAGCAGTTAGTTCATTAGTAAATGCTTACACATAATTATGACTTTTCCTTCCCTGCCTCAATTTTCAACTTTCTGAACTTCAAGGCTGAGTGGTAACCAACAATAAAACCTTTCCCCTGTGCACTGTGGGCTAGAAGGGCCACACCTATGCATGGGACTCTCCCCCTCCTCTTTGCATAGCAACAGGGGGACACCCTTCCCCTCCATGAGCAGCTGGAAGCCCCTGCGCCTGATCTCCCTTCTTCCTAGTCCTGGCTCACTGTCTCTTTCCTGGAACAGAACCATGGGCAGGCGCCTACCTTCTGGGCTTCCTCATGCTTCTCAAAGTTAACAAAACCAAAGCCCCGGGAGTGGCCATTGTTGTCCCTCATCACCTTCACACTCAGCATGTTTCCTGGAAAGGATCAACCTGGCTCAGAAGAGAGTTGCAGAAGCCCCAGGAAGTTCCCTCCCTTACCGCAAACTCGCAGGAAGTCCGAGAAGGAGCCTCCCCTCTGCCAGACCTGGGTTTGGAAGAGGAACAGGGCTCCCCCTCCTCCCTTGGGGAACTTGCTCACCAAACTCAAAGAAGAGGTCCTGCAGGCCCTGCTCATCCACGTCCACGTTGAGATTCTTCACATAGATGTTGGTGAACTCCAGGGCTTGAGCCCCTAGCTCTGCCTCCCGTTCTCGCTGAGACTTGAAGTGGCCAACAAAACTGTGGACACACCAACAAGTAGACAGCTGCCAGCCTTCGGCCACTCCTCACCCCAGCCTCCACCACCCAGCAACCCTGGGCAACTGCTAGGGGCCAGACGCTGTCCACACGCCCCTGTGAGGAGTCTGGCAGGGCTACACTCCAAAGACTTGAGTACGTCCAAGACCCAGCTACTTCAAACAGCCAAGAAGCTATGTCCCAGACCTTGTCCCTCATATGAGGCTCAGAATACTCCGTTCTTGTCCAAAGGTACACAGAACTACCACCACTTACCAGGCAGCTAAGAGCATAGAAGATATGAGCATAAGCTTGACGTTCAAACAAAAGCTTAAATCCTTATGCTGTAGTTGCCTTACCGTGTGACTGTGGGCAAGTTACTTAAACTCTCTGAGCCTCAGTGTCATTGCTGTAAAACTGAGATCAAACTCAGGTCACGAAACTTTTCTGATTCATTTAACACATACTGGGTACACTGGAGAAGCAGGAGTAAGTGAATCAGGCACGGTCAATACCAATATCACTTTACAGGGATGGACTGAAATCATAAATACAATAATTTTAAAAACATGTCTAAGCTGGATGTGGTTGTGCACACCTGTAACCCCAGCACTCGGTAGGTTGAGGAAGGAGGATTGTCGAAGGTTTGAAACCAGCTTGGGCTACAAAGAGAGCTCAAGGTCAGCCTGAACTGCTAGCAAGATCCTATCTCAAAAAGAAAAAAAAAAAGAAAAAAAAATCTAGGAAAAGATTTTTTTAAAAGAGATGCAGTCTCACTATGTTGCCTCAGCTGATCTCAAACTTCTGGGCTCAAGTGAACCTTGTGCCTCAGCCTATCAAGTAGTTGGGACTAAGACAGTAGCATCATCCCTGGCAGCAAAGTAGCTTAAGAGGGTTAAAAAAACTAAGCATAGAAAATTCTAGTGACATCTACAGCACATTTCACATAAGCAAGTTGTACCAGACACTAAAAATTGAAGAAAACCAAGTGGCAGAAGTAAGCCTCATTGGATGGTTGCTAACAAAAATGGCATCTTTCTGGGAACTAGAAAAAGTCCCACGGGCTGGGGATATAGCTCAGTGGCACAGTGTCTGCCTGGCAAGCTAAAGCCCTCAGTTTGATTACTGGTACCAAAACAAAAAAGAAAAAGCCCACCCAGATTCAGTGTGACAAGCCAAAAAGATCCCCCTCCTCCAGTGCATCTCCCAGCCCAAAGCCACCTCCACTCTGCAGCAATGACCACAAGGCTATGCCATCAGACAGTGGCCAACAGGACTGGGGTAAAAGACCAGCCAGAAGCAGGTTCCCCCAGCACCTGCATCTCAATTTCCCAACTGTGAAGTGGGGAGACTGGACTTTGGCAGGCTAAGCACATGCCTAATTTTCTTTCTGTCCCCAAATCCCACA
Organism: Dolichotis patagonum; assembly: GCA_004027295.1. Classification (NCBI taxonomy): domain Eukaryota; kingdom Metazoa; phylum Chordata; class Mammalia; order Rodentia; family Caviidae; genus Dolichotis; species Dolichotis patagonum. The sequence continues at coordinate 33,834 of PVJX010002445.1, read as the reverse complement.
AATCAACACCTGAGGTTTAAGAAAGAAAATTCACAGCCTTCCTGTGGCTGTACGTAGGAAAAGAGAAGACTGGAAAACAGATGAAATCACTGAGTCCACTGATGACTTGGCCATTAGTGAAAATTTCAAAATCATCAATTCTTACTCAGTACAATCTTCTAACATGTATCAGTTTCAGCTTTATGTGAGTAAACAGTCCCTGAAAGGCTGAGCAACTCATCTGAGGTCACATGTCAAGGAAAAAGATTGCTGCCTGGTATCCAGTGCCCATTAGACTGCAGAAAGAACGCTGCTCTTAACCGGTGATGCCACGATTCTGCCCCTTTGGGCTCGGTCCCTCCCTCAGGCCCAGCCACTCACACTTTGCGGTCATTCAGCAGCATCCCATTCATGGTGCTGATGGCCTGCTGCGCAGCCTCATTGGTCTCAAAATGCACAAAGCCGAAGCCCCGAGAGCCATGCTCGTCACACGCCACCTGAGCACGGGGAGGAAGAAGAGAGAACACCCAGCTGGAGATTCAGAGAGAAAATGACAGGGGCAATGGTGACGATGACGAGTACCTGTGCTTGCTATGTTACATGTAAAAGGCAGGCCCATTGAGGGTTAGCAGTGTAGCTCCAAAGTACAGCATTTGGCTGACACGCACAACACCCTAGGTTCCATCCCTGGCACTGGAGAAAGGAGGGGAGGGGAAGAGATAAATAACAAAGAAACAAGAGTACCCTCAGAATGACACAGGTTTTGTCTATACCACACAACAGCTTTAACTGTCTCAGACAATGGACAGAACATTACTTCTAACTTCCATACCTAAATCCTGTTTCTAATAACACCTTGAGCAGTCATCTGTCAAAAGAAGACTGGTTAAAGAAATCACATTTCGGCTGGGGATTTAGCTCAGCGGCATAAGCGCCTGCCTTGCAAGCAGGCAGTCGTGAGTTCGATCCCTGGTACCGATAAAAAAAAAAAAAAAAAATTAAAAAAAAAAAAAAGAAATCACATTTCATCCACACCAGGTCACCCTATGTATACCACTAGACATAGAATGGGACAAATCTGTACAACTGACAAGTTATCTGTAAGATAGTATTAAGCAGAAAAAAAGAAAAGAAAACTAGCCATTTGGGTTAAAGTTATCTATATATGGGAAGTTTTGAAACAGACACACAAAACTATTCTTTATTTCTGGGGACAAGAGCTTGAAAGGATGTGATTCTTGTTTGCTTTCTTCCACTCCATATTGTTTAAATTTTACCAATTCATATACTATTTCAATAACAAACGTATTTCAATTTTTTGAACACAATGTCCTACTTCCATTCTGTAACCTTTCCAACGGAAGCTGGAAGGAGAGAACAGGGGAAGACCTTCTGTTCACATAGTTCTCGTCCCTCTTGTTGAACTTGCCCTAAAACCACTCACCCCTCTCCACGGTGACCCTTGCTCCACTCATCACCAAAGCCACTACTCCAGCTCAGTCACATTCTCTGCCTACAACACCCCAGGCTTCCAGCCCCACAGTTACTGCAGAGATTCTCTTTCTAAAATGTGATTCTAAGCAGGTCCCTTTAATCTCCAGTGGTGTCTACTATGCAAAGAAGTCTATTGGCATCTGAGGTGCTCTAATGGGTCCTACTCAACAAACCCTGCTTCTAAGCCTATGCTCAGCACTCAACTCTATACCTCTGCATCCCCTGCCACTTTCAATTCAAGCCCCAGCTCTTTCACCACCTAGGTTCAGTCATGTTGCCTGGGATCCCCCCATGCAACAAGCACCTAGAAAGGGAATCATGAATTACCTTGTATTTGCCAGGTGAATTCTTCCAGGCAGTTCTTAACCTCTGGGCCTCAGCGAGACAGTCAGAATAACTAACTTGCCCAGTATCAGCAGTCACAGGAAGTAATTTCTTAATTACTGTAGTTACTCCTTAGATGTTTAACCTTTCACAGGTTATATGTCATAACTCAGTTCATCACCACAACAGTGAAGATGTCCCTTTTAGACAAAACTGAGACATTGCCAGGTTAAACTGGCTCAAGATCACATAGTCAGGAAATGAAAGAGACAGGATTTGTATCCAGGATGTTGGCCTCAAAGTCCTGGGTATGACCCTTTACATTATGTTGCCTCCTTGTTAAGTGACTGTGTTTTACATTCAAGTGGGCTTAGATCACACACCCTTTCCACAGTGCCACCGAAACCTTTCCTGACCAACCAGATGGCTTTCTCCTTCCCAGTCACCCAACTACACAATGACCATCCTTTTCCTTCAGCGCTTAATTTCCAGCCAATCCGAGAAGTCTCACCATTCTAACCAGCCCGTAGGAACACACCATATATCTTGTTTCTAACAACAGTGCTTCCTTTGGCCTGCAAAGATTTGTCTGCATTGCACAAAGCTTTCTGTTAAGTTCTCAGGAGTCCATAGGAGCCCTGGGCAAAGGGGAAACACATATTGTACCCTATTGGTTTGCTTTAGCTAATCTGGCCACCTCACTAGTTCAAATTCTGGTTCTAACTCCACCCTGTACAACATGTAACAGTGGACAAGTGACTTCAACACTGAACCTTTCTGTCCTCCCATGTAACCCTTAAGTATACCTTAAGGGGCTATGGTGGAAAATTCAATGTAGTCATGTGTGCAGAAAACCTAGTACAAAGTACTTGACAGATCTGCTACTGTCATAGCAAGAACTTGTCCCACAAACCCTCAAAGGTAGGGAGCTTCTCTCTGTCTCTATGTCTCCGTTGCCTGTGTCTGTGTCTGTTTTGGAGAACCCTAAGCGCATTTCAACACCTCAAGCCTCAATCTGCTCCTTTGAGCTGTGAAGATAAGCCTTCCATTCACAGGGAAAGAGTGAGACCTATAAAAGTCTAACACAGAGAACATCATAAATCCCCATCTCCCCAGAAGAGGGCACTTCAGGGGCTGCAGGGTAACTAATCAGCCATCCTCATAGAATGCAGAGGTAGAACGCCTAGGTTTTAGCCCTTGGGTTAGCATACACTGACTTGCTACATGGCCTATCCTCCCCAATGCCCTCTACACAAAATCAGAAAACTAGTGAGAGTCCATCTCAAATAATAATACATCCAATTACTCAGCAAATATGTATGAGGACCTTTTTTTGTATCATACATGTCCTTGGTGCTAGGATACAATGGTAACTAACATGATCACTACAATGATAGAATTTACAGAGGGGATACAGCTGTAGCTCAATGGTAGAGCATTTACTTAGCTCATGCAAGGTCCTGAGTTCAATCCCCAATACCAAAACAAAAACACTGATTCACTGATTGCTGTGATGGTCTCAATTAAGGGCCTTCCTGTAGCTACACTCTTTATTTAAGTTCTACTGCCTTCTCACTCTGAACGTGTGCTACTGGTTTGTGATTTGCTGTAGCCAACAGGCTGCAGAAGTGATGGTGTCATCGATCTGAGTTCAAGTCTCAAGGGCCTGGTGAGCTTTTACTCTGCCTTATGGAATCCTGCCAATGCCATGCAAACAGCGTGGGTTAGCCTACTACTGCAGAACGGAAGCTCATAGGGCGGAAGAATGGGATGCGCCAACTGACAGATGGCCACGCCACTGCTACATGTGCCCACAGAGAGCTCCTACAGTCTCAGGTGGCATATGAGGTTGTCCAGCCACAGCCACAACTGCCCAACTGCTCAGCCCAAACCACCAATAGAATCAGGAGCTAAATAAAAATAAATGGTGGTTGTTGATAGCCACCAAGGTTGAGGGTGATTAGACAGCCAGCAGACTACAGCACAGATAACCGCTGACAGATCCAGGAAGCTAAGTTAAAAAAACAGCTGTGGTTCAAGCACTTGTTATACCAGAAGTCTTCCTTATAAACTGTGAGTCTTGTAAAATGAAGTGTTGACTGGCATCCCTCTACCACACAGGTATTTAACATTGATTCCCCTCTAAAGATCACCCACCTTGCAAGACAGGATGTTCCCAAAGGTGGAGAAGGTATCATACAAAGCCTTGCTATCAATGGAATCCTCCAAGTTCTTTATGAAGACGTTGCCCACACCCGACTTTCGAAGTCCTGGGTCTCGCTGAGACCACATGATTCGGATGGGCTGACCTTTGAGCACCTCAAAATTCATTGTGTCCAGTGCCCGTTCCGCTGGACAGGAACAAAGGAGGGAAAGGAGTAAGTTAAGAGGATTTTCTGACCCTGAACCTCCAAGGTACTTAATCAAACTCATTGGCTGGGTCTCATCTGAGACATGAAACCAAAAGCTCAAGAGGGATAAGCAGACATGGTAATCCTCCACCCACCTTCCATTACAGCCCTCCTGGAGCCATATGAGCACAGATTCCTAACCTCATCTTACAGATGGGAAAATCTAGGGTCTCAATGGTTGAAAGACCAGCAGTACAGCCAGGTCTATTCTGGTCTCTAAAGCACACTGAGTCAATAAGAATGCCAAGGATGGGTTCATATGAGAAGGGGTGGCAGCAGTTTGGGGAAATTCAAAGTGACAGAAGTGTTAACTAACAGTTGAGATTCCCCAAGAAGTTTGGCTTTCAGGGAACTGAATAGCATCTCTCCAAGCCCATTTCCTTATCTGTAAAACAAGTCTGATGACGTTACCTACCTTTCCATACCTGAAAAAGAACATAATATCATCTACCTCCAGGGCAGAGGCAGTATTGGTCAGATTGAAAGGTAAAGCCTGCAAGACTTGTTTGGTAAACAGCAGTGTGTCTAGAAACAGCAGCCTATGGTGCTCTCCTGCCACCGCAACCTCCTCACTCTTCCCACGAATATGCTCAGAGCTACCTTCTGCTTGGGGGACTCTGCTAGTTTCAGTATGGAGGAAGCTAGGGGGGTACAGTGCAGCAAGTCACTGGGTTCTCCAGTTAGTCCATCGCGAGCACCCAAGAGGCAAAGCTCTTCCTCCCTGTGACTCACTTCTTCTGTCTACGAACTGGGACCAAAAGATCAGGTCTGTTCAGTCATGGAGCCTGCAGATGGCTTGTGGGAAGACAGAAAGAGACAGTGGGTAGAGTGGAGAACAGCAGAAAGCACCCTGGAACTCAGCTTAGTCACACCAAAACCCCCCAACTCAGGGAACCTCCCTACTGCCCACTGGCCTAGACCCAGTGTAAGGTGTAGTACTCTGGACGCAGCTAGGGCAGGTTTTTTGGTTGTTTCCAGAGAGTTGCACCATAATGTTACAGCTACTATTTTTCTTTAGGTTACCGCTTAAGAGTGCTTACCATGTTCCAAATGTTATTTCAAAAACCAGCTTTCTGTTCTCTATATTATTGAGAAATAAGGTCATACCCTGTTCTATGGATAGTGTCAAGGGCCAAGCTCACAGCTTAGTAGAGTGCTCCAGTAGGGCCCTTAACTTTTATCTTCTACTCTCAACAGAAGTGTGGACGTCCTAAACTCAACTGGCAAACTCTAATTAGTCCTATCAATCCTGGGGAGCCTGCAGGAATCAAGTGGCTTTTCTGAGACAGAAAATGTGGAGGCACAAGTTGTACACCTCATGTCAGGCTGCCATGGAAGGTGGGGCGAGCCCAGGAATCTCCTACTCTCCAGCTGTGCTGTCTTGGGCATTGTCCTCTCCAGGTGCCTTTCTGCGTTCGTTCTGAGACAGATTCTCCTTACGCAGTCCAGGCAGGGCTCAAATTCATGATCCTCCGGCCTCAGTCCCTCGGCACTGGGATTGCAGGTGCCCTCCATCGCATCCAGCTCCTCCAGGTGCTCTGAATCTCACAACCCCTCTTTAAAGGTATGTAGGGCCCCCATTTTCCTAAGATCACACAAGCGACTGACTGATCTCGGAATGGTTGAGCAACTCGCCCAACAGTCGCACACATGTTGGGCTCCAGCCCACTTCGGCCTGATTGCAGTATCCTTAGTAGTTTTACCCTGGCCTTAACTTCTCCTCCGCAAAATGGAGCAATATCTGTATGGTGCACCTCCTAGCACCCTAATTCTGTGCCTCAGTTTCCCTGACCGCCCCACGAAATGAACGCCTGAGGAGCCTGCTCGGGGTCTGTCTCTGGCTCACGCCCCTCCCACTCCAACCGCGCTCTCCGGCGCTCACCGTCTGCTGGCTGCTGAAAGTTGATGTAGGCATAGCCCAGCGAGCGCCGGGTAGCCACGTCGCGACACACCCGGATGGACAGGATGGGGCCGACGGGAGAGAACGTCTCGTAGAGCATTGCCTCGGTCACGTCCGGGTGCAGGTCGCCCACGTAGAGCGAGGAAAGCGGGTAGCCCTGGCCGCCGGCGTGCATGGCTGGCGGCCGCGCGGGAGGTTCCAGACGCCTGCGCCGGCCCGCCCCCTGCCTTTACCGCCCCGGGGCTCCAGCGCACCAATCGGCGGCGCCCGGCCCCACCCCACCTGGGAGCCCCGGGCATTCAGAAGGCGCAGGTGGGGGTCGTCTCTGACCTCGCCCAGGAGGCAGAGCCCTGCACTGGTTCCGGCCTACGGCAGCCAGCTCTATAAAAGCGCAGGGCCCGATTGACGTGTTCTTAAATTTTTTCTTTCTTTTCTCCTTGAACTAAAATAGATTTAAAAAATAGAATTTTAAAAAGCGGTGGGCAGGAGCCGGGGACTTAGCTCAGCGGCGTAAGCACCTGCCTGGCAAGTGTGAAGTTGTGAATTCGATCCCCAGTAAAAAAAAAAAAAAAAAAAATCCGTGGACAAGACTGCAGATTGGGTTCTAATACCGTGGGAAAAACTCCCTCCGTCAAGGTCAATCCTAGCAAGACGCCCTATTTCAATGTTTGTGTGCAGAATATTATCAGACAGCTAAAAGTTTCTCGAACAGCTTGACCTAGTTTCACCCTTTGAACAGAGGATGGAAGGCTTTGGGGTCTAAAGGTCGCACAGAAGTCTAAGCCTTCTAAGACTAAGGTCTTCCTTATACAACTAAGACCTCTTCCTCAAATGTCACCTCCCACCTCTGTGGCCTAAACCATTCTCCCTGCGTTCTAACGGGGTTATTGTGACCCAGCTGCAAGAGAACACAGCGACTTAACAGCTGAGAAGAGCCAAGGAGACAGCCCTACACTAATGGATGGCCAATCGGAGTTTGCAGCCAGCCGCAATCTATGTGGTGCAGGTCTGTTATTAAAAGCCAAGTCCGCGGCAGACCAATACTTCTTCACCTTGCTTCTTCTCCCAGGCAGGTAGGTTCCCAACTGACCTATTGGTCGTGGCTTCCACAGGTAAAACAGCCCTCAAGGACACAGGAATGTTGGTCTGGCTGTCCAGCCTCACACTAGGAAGCAAGCACCAATTGATTCTAATTTGGGGCTAAAAAATGTATCTTTATCTTGGTCTTTTCCTCTCCTAGGAAATCTATTTTTAGAAGAGGTGGGAAATCTCCCATGAAGACAAAAGTACTGTAGACTATCATAAACAGCAACAGGACATATGACAGACACAAGTATTAACCCTGGAGATGACCAAGACTTAGGTCTGATTCTATCTCTAGCTTGGTTTTCACTTTTTTTATAAAGAAGGCTTATACTAAATCTAACAAGCCACAGGGAACCTAACACCTGGATGGTTTGTTGTGGGAGGTGGACAGGCTGCAAGTAATAGGTGCAAAGAGGATATTACAGTTTCTCCTCCTTTGCCACCATACCCTGACTTCTGATTCCAAAGTAAAAATAAACCCATTTTCTTATTTTTAAAGAAAATAGAGCCAGAAGTAAGTATGATCACAAACAGATCTGGTAGTGATACACATGGGGTTAACACATCAATTCACAAGCAACTAACTGATAAAATTTTTTTATTTTGCTTTTGAATTTTTACACTTTTCCTGATTATTCCATGTAAGGTAAAACTAGAACTGTTTAAAAGACATACACAAATCTAGTACATCAATAACCAGGGAGTTTTCTTTTTTGCTATACTATTTCACAACCACGGGTGTGCTTGCTAGGCAATATAACCATCACAGAAGCAAACATTAGGCAGAATACTGGTAAGGAAAAACAAAGCAAAGAGCTACCAGATATACAGACAGGCTTGGTTCCACATTCACTACTGCATTTTCAAGCGCCAAGTATTAACTGCACATTTTTGTTCAGCTAGAGAGGAGGGATTTTTTTTTGTATTTTTTTTTCCTTTTTTGGTTTGTTTTAAATCAGTGCATGAATTCTTTTCTCATTTCAGCAGATGAACAAACAGATGGATGCTACAGCTACATGGAATGTTGAAGGTACTGGGGCGATACTGTGAGGCTGGAAGGCCTGGGTATGCTTGATTCTCTCCCATGGCAGTATCCATAGCACTTCCCTGCATCATAGGGTCTTGTGGAGACATGTCTAAGAACTGAGCTGAAGGAGTACACTTGGAAGATCTAGTGACAGATACAAGCATTATTCAGGTTGGTTGCAATACAGGGAGAAATCATGAATATTCAGAAAAAAAATGTTTTTGGATTCAGATCATGGTGTGACTGAATTAGGGTAAGTGTGCTGAGAACTGAAAGACAAGGCCAGAAGCTCTTCAACAACCCTGTGAAGCAAGGCCTGCTCACCAACATCTCTTACCCTGTCCATACAGTACAAAGAGTGAACAAAAGACAAAGAGAAAATTCCAGAAGAAAAAAATGCCCCTCCTGGACATAAAGAGGGAAAAGAAAACCAAAGTTAACAGCCAAAAGGACAAGGGAAAGAATGTTGCAGTTTCAAAATTCAAATGGTCAAAACAAGGACAAACTCAAAGACAGAGTATTCTTCAAGTGAGAGCTGATCTCTACAGAGCATTGTTCTTAATGGTGTTATCCAGCAAACACAGGGTGGCTCTTTCCCCCAACTTTAGCTAAGTGGTAACAAGGAAAATAGGTCTCACTGTTTCACAAGTTGCAAATCAGTAATATATTGCCATAGGAAAGGGAGTTTAGTAACACATGTGATAGGAGCACTGGACCTTTTCACTGTGTCATAACCCAGTTATCTGCCACAAAGAATTTCAATTTCAGGCTTTGAGTTTCCTCAGAGGAAGACACTATAGACATTTGTGGTTATGAACTTTTGAGTGGCAACAGCCCAAACTGGTCAAACTGTAACCTGAACCACAGCAGAATTACTGTGAATTACCATTAATCTTGGATGCCAAATGTTAGGTGCCTCACTCCAAGTCCCAGCATCACAATAAAATCTACAACTTTCTGTACAACTTTACAACAGAATTGTATTTTAGTGACTATTTTGATATCAGATTAACTTTCCAAAAAGTTATACATAATTCAGGTCTATTTTTCTACCAGTAAGGGTTCTGCAAAATTACAAAACCCCATTATCACAGTGTTCAGTTTTTAAAAATTAAACAGTAATCCTGTCAATGTTAATCGAAATCAAAACTTCAAAATGCTGTGGCATTTATGTGACCAATCTGAGTTTTAGATTGATACCAGCTGTTTATCCCATGGACCATTTTTGCTAGACTGAGGCTGTGAAAAATCGAAAAGTCGACATACGAATTTTTTTTCTTTTTCTTTCTTTTTGTTTTTTTTGTCACACAAAGGGATGTATGTGGAGGATACAGAGTGACATTGAACAGATCACAAAGCACAACAGATATTAGTTTTCTCCCTCCCCAGCATCTCCTTCATCGCCCTGGTTTTCCGACGTCCACAGCTGCAAGGAAAAAGAAAAAAAAAGCTATAATTAAAGGAAAGCTACTAAAACTTACATAGGGAGGCACAGTCTGTATCTTATCTCACTGAACCATTGAAAATTCTTCCTGCATTATAGTAGTAATGACTGCCAAGGTCAAATCATTTATAACTAATTTAACAGTTTAGAGTTAGCCATGTTTTATACAAGTTCTTCTTGAATCTTGGATAATAGTAACTATTGAGTAGATAAATAGATAAATAGGAAAGAGACTATAAATGCTCCGCAAGTCATACTTACAGTGAGATTGTCTCTAAGTAACTGCATGATCAGTGTGCTGTCTTTGTAAGACTCTTCATTCAGTGTATCCAACTCAGCAATGGCTTCATCAAATGCCTAAAACAAACAACCATTAGCAGGAAATCTGCAAGTTCTCTGAAGTGAGTTTAGCCAAACTTTTTATTGACTAGTAAGTGATTATTATTTCTCTTGTTCTATAGTACTTTTGAAGAATTTATGCTATTACTACTTTCTTTGCTAGTTCTTTCAACAAGTACATAATGTATGTTTATAAAGCACCAACCAACAATGACAAAAATTCTTAGATTAGAACTCTGTTTTATGTAATGAGCAACCATTTTATTACTTATTGTAGCACACTTACTTTAGGCAAACTCATGGAATTCTTTTTTTTCTTGCCATACTGGGGATTGTACCCAGGGCCATAGTCATTTTATTTTTTATTCTGGCAGGGTCTTGCTAAATTGCCCATGCTGGGCTCAAACTTGCAATCCAATGCCCCTGCTTCAGCCTCCCAGTGTTGGGATTACAGGCATAAAGCACCATGCCCAGCTGCAATGTTTTGACTACTAAAAGACAATCCTTAAAAAAAAAAAAAAAGAAAACCCTCAAAAATCCTAGATACAAAAGACAATAGAAGCAGAGTGAAATTTTTCACTAAACCTGATTTGATTATGCGGACAACTTTGGACAATTCATTTTAGCTACCTGTTTCCAAATTAAAAAAATAAGTAGCAGTGCACAAGTTCAAACACTACAAACATGTAGCCCGCAAGGCAAAAAAACAATGGTCTGATTTCTTTGGTTTATACAACCATAATCTCGTATCTTACTACAAACAAGAATGACAATATATAACCAATGCCCAAAATTTGATTAAAAAAAACAACAAATTAATCTCACCTAGCATTTTCTATACTCTCAAAAAACAGTAATGAAATCAAAGTTGGCAGGTGTTGAGAAGGAATCATGAAGTAAAGTTCTTTCTTTCGTAAGCTATCCCCCCTCTAGAAAATATTTTTTTTTTAATTCAAGACACGTAAGTGCTTGCCTGGCAAGCGTGAGGTCGTGAGTTCAATTTCTGGTACCAAAAAAAAAAAAAAAAGAAAAAAAAAGAAAAAAGGCAAGACAATGAAGAATAAAAAGAATTATACTAGAAAGCACCGCATTATTTTCTTTGAAAAGAAACCACATAGGGTCCTTCTCACCGTTTTTGCCAGGCTGCAGGCCTTTTCAGGAGAGTTCAGAATCTCATAGTAAAAGACTGAGAAATTAAGCGCCAGGCCAAGTCGAATTGGGTGTGTAGGCTGCATTTCTTTCTTACTAATTTCAAATGCTTCCTGGTAAGCCTGCTGGGAATTTGACACAGTGGCTGAAAGAAAGATGATAAAAATTAAAGGTTGCATCACACACTAGATTCACTATCAAGTTATTTTAACAAATTAGCCTGAAGCAAATGAGCCATCAAAATGAGGGGTCACAGCCTACACCATTCAATTAAATGTCGTTAAATGTTTATCTTAAGTACTGTACACTATATTAAATGCTTTGGGAGAAACAAAGAAAAGCTAAAATATATACAGCCTTTAACAAAGGAAAGAAGAAAACACTTTGCTCCAGTGAACAGAAAATAGGCTTTACAGTCAGCAGACCCAAACTATACTCCCCAACTTTTACTCACTAGGTATATGGCCTGATGGCTTGGAGCAAAATAAAAACCTCTGTTCACAAGTCATACCTTCCTTTATTAGAAATAAAGGCAGATGACTACTTGTCATGAAATTGTATGAGGATAAATAGGACTCCACAGTATTTAACGCACAGTAGGCACTTACTGCAGGCTATAATTATTACCCTATTAGTAATCCATGTGATAAATAGTGGTTTTATACCACAAATACAGTAGATCTCTCTTATCTGTGCAATTTCTGTGCAAGACACAGTAGATGCTTGAAACTGTGGATGGCATTGAAGCCTGTATAACTTTTTCGATACACACGTACCTCTGATAAGTTTATGAATTAGGTATACTAAAGTTAGCTTATTACAATATAGAATGATTATAAAAAACATTGTAATAGAAGTCTGCACTTTGGAGTCAGTAAAATAAGGGCTGTCTGAACACAAACACTGTTGACACCAAATGCCATGTGATAACCAAGACAGCAACTAAGTGACCAATAGGCAAGTAATATAAGGTAGATATGCCAGGCAAAGAGATGATTCATCTCCTGAGGAAGACAACATGATATTTCATCCATTACTGACAACTGTACATTTTAAACTTATGAATCATTTATTTCTGGAATTTTGGGGGAGGGCACCGGGGATCAAAATCACGACCTTGTGCTTGCAAGGCAGGCACTTATGCTGCTAAGCTAAATCCCTGGCCCCCTTCCCCTGGCCTTTTTCTGGAATTATCCATTTAATATTTTCAGATCATAGTTGAGCTTGAATAACTGGAACTGGAAAAAGGAAAACCATGGTTAAGGATAGACTACAATAGGTTAAAGTGTTGCTTCTAAAAAGAACGACAATCAACCTCCAAATGCATTACAATCAGACAGTAAATTCCCTCACTATTTGCCCCTTAGATACATCTTGATTTGTCAACATCCATGATGCTGTCCATCACAGTGCTATGGCCTTTTAGATTCTGCTTTCTGTGATGTTAGTATCTACAGTGAACTGACAAAGAAAAACTTTAAGGTCATTATAAAAGAAGCCTGAGGTTCTGTTGTTGATCAAAAACTTTTAAATGTTACTTACTCTGTTTATTATCTCCAGATGCCACCTCAGAAAGATACCTAAAATAATCTCCTTTCATTTTCAAGTAGAACACTTTACTTTCTGGTTGGGTAGCATTGGGAATAAGGTATTTGTCCAACAGCTCCTAAAAAATGATTCACATTGTTAAGAATTTTGAATCATTCACAAGGTGCTAAAATTATGTTTGAGATTTAAGGCACACACTACCACTACCAATTTTCTTTGAAGACTTAAAAAAAAAAAAAAAGCAAAGCATTTGTCATCCAAGTCACTTGTTTTAGCCTAGGTTGTAACAGCAGATGCCTATATTCTTCTGTTAAAAGTTACTTTCAACATCCATAAGGGATTTAACTACAATACAGCTATTACAGTGCAATATTAGGAAAAAACCATGATGCAAAACTACACTTGTAACATGGAAAGGCTCTCAAAAGAAGCTGTGAAAAACCACATTACAACCACAAGAATCCTATTTTAATATTAAAATACCTATGTGCACATGAACACAAATACACAGGGGGAAAGCCTGGAAGGATTATATTAATAACGGTTTTCTTGGTGATAGGATTAGAAGTGATTTTTTTACTTTATACTCTTTTGCCCTTCCCTTTAGAAAAGAAAAAGAAAATACACATACATAAAAACTTCTGTAATTAGAGCAAAAAATTCTTTCTATGCTGAGAGGATAAATGTAGTAACAGAACAAAACTGCAAGAACTAAAGTTTATAATCAACCTGACCTGGGAAGAAACCCTTCCTCTGCTGCTTATTATTTGTATCCATACGCTCCTACTTTATCACCCTGAGCCTCAGTTCCTTGGTTGTACAATGGGGGACCACAATGGCCACCTCCTAGAGTAGTTATCAGGACAAGTGAGCTAATGTACATAAAGTGCTTAACACGTTGCCTGGCACGTAGTAAGCACTCAAAGAGTCTAGTACTATTATTAATAATAAATTCCTTTAAACATTTATGCTTACAACAAAAGTAGTTCTGAAGGAGTCCAAGCTTCGTATACAGAGCAATATTTTCGAAGAGTTGTTTTAGAATGTGGCATCCTGAAAAACTGGTTAAGAGGCAGTAAGTACCATGCTCTTCTTCACATTCTTTCAGATGCTCTTAAAAGCTGGTCTACATTTCAGGAATTATGGAACTTTCTCGCCCTTGGAATGCATGCCATACTTCATTTGAATACCAGATGTACCTAACATTCAGGAATTAGTGCACCATTAACAAACCCCCAAATGACCAACAGGTAACAAGTTTAGCCACGACACACTTATACCCTCTATTAAAAAGAGAAGCTCAATGCAATGCTTAACTATAAGAGGATTTAACCAATCTGTAAGGAGATGCAGGGGGCAGTAGTGGTTTTGATATTCTTTGCAGACAGACGGGGTATAACTCATGGGTTAGGGATGGAAAGTACTGCCTCACTGCTGACAAGCTTTATACTGGTTTTCAAAAGAAAGGTGCCAAGGGCAGTAATTCAGAGAGGCAGCCAGCAGGGGAGGAGACAGATCAACAAGTGTGAATTTCTTTTTCCTTCAAAGCAGCCCTCACCGTTCATTTTTACCTGATTTCACCTGGAAGAAAAAAAAAGTTCCCAGTGGGCTCAGGATGTGAGGGAAAGACATTATGATCATGATTTGCCCTAAAATATGCAACCCCTCCCATTCAACCCCCTACTGTGGCCAGAGGAAATCAATCACCTAACTAGAACCTTAACATAAAACAGTAGAGAAGAATCCCCTTAACTACCTTTGATTTGGCTTTGGAAATGCATGCCGAACTTGATGGATATACTTAACTTTTAGACAAAAATAGGGCTCTACACTGTAAACAAGACTAGAGAGGCTAAAAGGCAACTCAGCTTTTTGATTCTGCCTCTTTTGGAGATGATGTCACTACTCAGACCACTATATAGAATAGCATATCTGGTGCTGCATCTAAAATCCTGTCTGTCTGGCCTCTATTTCTAAAGAAGAGATGGGGGAGGGATGCTGACTTACTGTTCCTATTTTGCATGGATCTTCTTGATAGGTGAGGAAAATACCCTAGGAGTGATGAACAATCTCTGATCAAGCAAAGAATGAAAAAAAAAAAAAAAAAAAGAAAGAAAAAGAAAAAAATCATATGCTTAAAAATCAACTGCAAATGGTATGTGGCTTTCCAGTATATTCAGAAATATCTCATAAGGTGTTTGAGAGTCTACAGTGAAGACATTAAATTAATACTATTTAGAAAATCATTTAAAGCAGAAGCACTGGCCCCTTACCAGAACGTCATTGCAGATGTCCTGTAGCTCCGCCTCTATCTTCTCTCGATATTCTTTGCCCATCTGCTGCTTCTTTTCATTCCTCTCTGTTTTCTGTTCAATGCTTGAGATGACACGCCAGGAAGACCGACGGGCACCTACCACATTCTTGTAGGCAACAGAGAGCAGATTCCTCTCTTCATTGGAGAGTTCGTGCCCCTGTTCAGTGACCGCCTTCATGGCAGCAGCCATATCGTCATAGCGCTCAGCCTGCTCAGCAAGTTTGGCTTTCTGTACCAGCTCACTTTTGTCCATGGTCATTCCCTAAAGCAAGAGTAAGAGAAAGCGAATATTAGACTTCAGGATCCAGGAAATGCACTGTCAATCTCCATCCAAGTCATTTGGATAGAAGCTTCCCTGAAAGCGAAACACTTAGTCCCCAATGCCATCCATCAACAGCACTGACCATATACTGAGCACCTTGGTGTCAGGTACTTCAGCACAGCCTTTCAAGTACTTTCTCAATTTTCACAGCAGTTGTACAGAGTGGTGATATTCGTTAACAATCTCTCCCTCATTTTTAGAGGTAAAGAAATGAAGGCTGAGGCCAGGTGTGGCACTGCACACCTGTAATCCCAGCACTTGGGAGGCTGAGGCAGAAGGACTGCTGCAAATTTGAGGCCAACCTGGGCTACAAAGTGAGTTCAAGGACAGCCTGAACTGCATAGTGAAACCCTGTCTGCAGAAGACAAAAGGAAGGAAGGAAGGAAGGAAGGAAGGAAGGAAGGAAGGAAGGAAAGAAGGAAGGAAGAAAGGAAGGAAGGAAGGAGAAAAGAAAAGAAAAGAAAGAAAAAAAGAAGAAGAAATGAAGGTTGGAGGAAGGTACCAGTGAAAGCAGAAAATGATAGAGACAGAACTTAGATCATCTACCTGTTCTTAGAGCTTTGTTTTTTTCCACTCCTCTGCACCTCCCCAATACATAGACAGTGCTGAATAACAATTTCTGTAAAGGTATAGGCTCAATATATGTCCTTTAAGTGCTTTCAATAAGTATGTGCTTTTTCAAATGACCCTGTTCAACTCTAAAAGCCCTCTCTCACTGTCACTAATTAACCAGTTTTGATCAATCTGTTTTCTCCCACAGAACAGGGAAAATACTTTAAGTACCACACTTCAATCAACCTTAAAACAAAAGCTGTGGGAGGAAGTCATCATTAACTTATTTGTTGTAATAGATAACTTTGTTCCAAAGGCAGGCTGCAAAGAAGAGCATAAAATAAGAGCGGCTGATGTGAGTTCTATCTAGTATTCGCTCTGATATTCAGTAATGGTATGCTCTCATTTAGATGTTAACTTAAGCACTTCGGTTTCCTTGTTAGAAAGTAAAAAACTTTACCAACTCTCTTAGTGGGGCTCTTGAGAGAACAAATGACCTAATATACAGGAGGCACTTGCACTAATTCTGTTTAGGTATAGGCTGCAACAGATAGAGTCTACAGGGTGTAGAGCCATGAAACAAACCATAACAGAATTCCTTTGAACAACGGGTTCCATTTACAAGATTTTGAGAGAAAAAAAAAAATCTCAATGACTTCAGTTTATAATTTTATCTAATCCTTTATATTACCAATTAGTAAATACCTCTTATTTGCCTCACCCCAAAGTCTCACTATAATAATCACCATTGTCGAGTGCAATAAATCTTAGATAATACACAGCATAAAAATTACAAACTATAAAGTTTTACTTTTTCTACATATCCATAGTATGTGCTACCAACTAAAGATATGCTAATATCTTCAGGTTTAAAAAAATGAAACACTGGGCCAGGGATTTAGCCCAGCAGCGTAAGCGCCTGACAAGCAAGCACAAGGTCATGAGTTCGACCCTGGGTACAAAAAAAAACACTACTTTAAAAACACGGCAGCATTTTTTAAATAAATTCTTTCATTATTATATACATGTTTACGATAGAAAACATAATTTTACTTCTAAAACAATTTTGCTCCAAAAGTCACTTTTGTATTCTCATGAGAAAATTCTCAACAGAGACCTATCACATGAAAATAATTTATTAAATAAAGTACAATGATACAACATAAACTAAAAATCCAGTAATTCAGAAAGCACTGATTCTCCAATTCAGAACTCACTTTTCCCCTGTTATTATTATCTAAGTCATACTCAGAGCTGCATCCTCCTATAAAGATTCTAAGCTTACATTCAGTGAAGTGAGTCTCATCTTGATCCATCAGACATCTTCACTCACAACACCAGAATAAGACTATGGCAGAAACAGTTACCTTCATGAAATTCTCCATTTGCCTCTCTACGCTTCTCAGCACCCCCTCCCTAGCAATCAGAAGTTAGATAGCAGTTCTGCCCAGTAATGAGCGGAATGCTGCTGCTCCCAGGCTGCAACTACAGAGGTCCTATGTAGTGTCCCAGCTCTCTCCTATTACAGCAGCCATCTAAAAAGCCATGTATTCTAGATGGTGCAGTCACAAAACAGTTGCCTCTGTCCCAGCTGAGTGCTTGGGTGACTGTACAGTGCAGTTCCCTGCAGACTTGCACTGGACATGCAGTGTGAAAAAGCAGCCTTTGTTGGCTTAGGCCACTGAAATACTGGAGCCATGTGTTACCACAACATAACCTAGTGTACTTTACATAATAACACTACTTATCATCTTACAATTATATATGGGTACTCAATATATCTGAGTTTCTTGATCACTACAGTGTTTGGGATCAGGATAGTATCTCCATTTATTAAAAGCCCTACCTCATTGTTCCTCAAAGTGCCAAGCACAACGCAGGTAAACCAACTTTTAAAAATTCAACAAGTGTAAGAAAACATCTAGCTTGTGAACAAATTTAAAGCAGTCACTTAGAGGTTAACTCCAAAGTTCATAAAAAAGCACTTGTGCTTTTTACCTATGAATAATTCCACATAATAAAGTTCTGGCCAAAGTCAACTCAGGGTTAAACCATTCTATTTAGTATTTTAATTGAGTAACAAGCGAAATACTGACATTGCTAAAGGATGCCGCAGTCTTCAACCTTATTGGCATCCAAACTAAGTACTCTGGCCCTACGTTCCTCAAGCATGGGGGGGGGGCGCAGTGACTGGGAACTGAACGCACAACTCACACTTAACAGGCAGGCATTGTGCCGCTGAGCTATACCTCTGGCCCTTCAAGCATTTAAAAGTTAACTTATACTTGGAAAAATCCTGACTGTTCTTTGGAACCTCCCAAATGTCCTCATCTTATTTCCTAAAATAAAACATGGCCTTTCTGATTTGGGGCCAACCATTTCAAGCTTCTTTTGGATCAACACAAGACTTCTTGGAGATGGGAAACCATAGAACTATACTGCATACCTTTAAAATAACCTGCATTCATCTGTTTTACAATTTTTAATTACACATACACAAAGAAACAACTTAAAACCCATAGCTAAATACTCTAATGCCTACTGCTTATGTAACTTTCAACTTATATAACAGATTTTGAAGCATCTAAACTAATTTCAACAGGAAATGGGTTACACAACAACCAGCAGTTTGGAGGAAGGCAGCAGATGAGAGAAACGAAACTGTTCCTCTTTCTACATCTATAGTCACTTTCTCATCCATAATCTTTCCCTCTTCCCTTTGCTTTCAGTCTCTCATTCTCCCAAGCCCCTCCATATCTCTATCAGACCTATGTTAAAGTCCTAATCACATTCAATTTTGTTCAGAATTTCCCTGCTCCAGACAGTATAGTGAGATTTCCTGTTGGTGAAAGCCTGCCAACCTATCTCCCCAGATTTCCCACAATATGCTTCTGCCAAAATGGTTGTCTTCCATACAAAGTGTGCTTTTCTGTCCTGACTACCAAGCCAATCCTTCTACCTGGAATGGCTTTTCCCATTTATTCTCAATACATTCTTCAGAGCATAATTCAAGTGCCATCGTTTCCATGCAATCCTTCTTAAAGCTGAGTTGTATAATTCAAAACTACCAGTCACAGTGTGGCTGTTCATTTGAAATGTAATCAGTGGCACCTGTTGAAATACTTTAGATAAAAAGTATTTGGTAAAAAAAATTTTAATTTGTGTTTTGTTTGTAGTGCTGGGGCCAGGGCCTACACAAGGTAGGCAAGCGGTCCCCTCAGGCCATTTTTACTTTTTGAAAAACCACATGTGGTTCACATCTATTTCTAATGGACATAAGAAAAATGTCCTCGTAAAGCATTTCACCTATACCTATCACAGTATCTTGTGATATTTCTTCAGTACTAAAATTATTTGTAAATATCTCAAGTTCCTTCCTATACCATGGGCTCCTCTGGGACACATTTCCCTTAACATCCTGCACATAAATGGTATAAATAAAGATCCGCTTAATGGACAGATCCTGAAATCAAAGATTAAAAATGCAAATTTTGGTAACATTCTCTAATCTCTCACATAAGACAAAGTCCTCTTCTGCATGAGCACTTTAAGTCCTTGTATTTGTACCTCATGCCCTGTATATCTGTGCCTTACTTTAAAATTACTCTTCCTAAAGTATCTCTTTAGTTATGCCTTCACCTTTATTCAGTGACTTCAATAATTCCCTTTTGGTTACTCTATGAAGTCTAAATTCTAGCAAGTTTTCAAAGTCCTTCAAGCTTGGCTCTTCCTTACCTGTTATACTTTCTCATCCATTATTCTCCAACAAGCATCCATCAGGCTGGACATCACTGCATGCCCTAAACGGTGCTCTAACACACCTGAAACTGTAGTTTCCCTTCTCACGGGTGCTCTCCCATATACAGTACTTTATGTAAACCCCATCCATCCATCTAGGGCTACAGAGTCCTGCACATGACTCAAATATATCTGGATCATTACACAGTATACTCACTCTTTATGCTGTTCTATTACACATGATGAGAGCTGTTTTACAGTTTCGCACATGTGCCCTCAGAGGAAAGCTTGACAAGTGCTTCACATTTAATTCCTAAACTCTAAGTACAAAACTTATGTTCAATAAAAATGTTGTTTATTGATTACTGAAAGAAGAACAAAGGCTACCTAGATGTGTTATAGCAGAAAGGCCCAGAAAGGCCACAGGACTGTGTCAACACAATCTGCTACTAAATAACAGTGAGAGCTTAAATCTCAGTCATCCAATCTGTATAAATGAAGATAACAGGATCTCCTTCAGGAGATTTGCTATAAACAGACAAAAGAATTCAAGAGTAAATATGGAAATCATTATTTTAAAATGCTTGATGCACAAACTTGAAGGATTTTATTCCTTTCACAGAACTTACACATCCCTTGTTATGTTTGTTTGTTTGTTTGTTTGTTTTTGAGACAAGGGTCTTGCTATGTAGTTCATGCTGGCCTTGAACTCAATGTGTAACCGAGGCTGGCCTCGAACTTGCAATGATCCTCCTGTCTCAGCCACCCGAGGGCTGGGATTGCAGGCATGTGCCACTATGCCTGGCTTCTTGTGAGACTTTGAATGAAGGTCCCATCAAGAAAATATTGCCAAGAGAGCCTTTATTTGCTTCCTAAAATGCTTTACTCTTTGTCATTAGGTCTGGCACCAACGCAATAGAGTCTAAGATGCAAGAACAGACGAACTCATTAGAGGCTACAGGACGTCTAGTCCCACAGTGAGCCTAGGGATACATGCCTTAGCCTATTTTGGGAAGACACTGACACACTTGAGAACAAGAGTTCTCAAGCACGCCCACTTTGTGATGATGAATGTCACTTGCAGAAAGCCAGAGGATTAGGAAGCATCTGCTGAAAAATGGACAACTGCCTTAGTGAAAAACTGAAAACAATCTGAATACCCAACAATAGGAAAATAGGCTAAAAAAAAAAAAAGGCACACACACCCACAAACACACAGCTGTAAGAGTGTATGGCTATCAAAAGGGATTTAATGCCACCAAAAAACGTATTTAAGAGCTTCTGAGGGACTGAGAACAGTGGCACACACCTGTAATCTCAGTTATTCAGGAGGCTGAAGCAGGAGGATATACATTAAAGGCTGGCCTGGGCTATTTAGCAAGACTATCTCAACAGTTTTAAAAGGGTTGGGGTTAAAGCTTAGTGACAGAGTACTTCCCTACTTATGTAAGGCCCTGGGTTTAATCACTAGCACTAAAGGCTAAAAAAAAAAAAAGTAAGCTAGCTATCAATGATGGGAGAAGAAAGCTGTGCAATGATATTTAAAACACATTCCTTTAAAGAACAGTACAAACATGATTGGAAAAGTTAGCCCAAATGGCTAATGGTGACTTTCACTTCAGTACACAGTATCTCTCAATGATAACATTTTAAAAATTGCTCTCTCTTATTTTGTTGACCTCTGTGAATTTTCTTCTGGTATGTAATCAGTTTTAAAAAATTGGGGGGGTGGGTACTGGGGATCGAACTCGTGATCCTGTGCTTGCCAGGCAGGCGCTTGTGCCGCTGAGCTAAATCCCTAGCCCCTTTAAAAAATTTTTTTCCTCCTCATATGTCTCTTTACTCATTAATGCAGACCATGCACAAGGCACGACTAAGGGGTGAAAGGAGTCGCTTACTCTGCCTCCTCTTTCTGTAGTTAGTGCAAGAACACCATTATGGTAAGTACCTGGAAGCCAAAATATTTGTTTTCTAAGAATAATTTTTAAAATAAAAAGCCATTGATGCAGAGAAAAACAGCTATGAAAAATAATTCACAAAATAACAGGATTTCCTTTATCAAAACCTTAACTCAGAAACTCAGACAACAAATGCTGAAACAGTAACGGACCTAGCCCTTCTATTTCAATTTTCTGCCTAAGGAATAATTGTAGACTCAGGTTGAAAACTCTGAGAAATCCTTTCCAAGTGGCCAGGGTAGACATCCAAGAAACAAAAGTACATGACTATCTATCGCTAATATCTATCTATCCACCCATCCATCCTTCTATCCTATCCATCTAGTCAGCCATCTAAAAAGCACTGCAAAGGAAGAAAACAGTTTAAGACAGCTATGGCCTTCAAAGGTATTAAGTTTCATCTATATTTTGTTTTCAAGGAAAAGAGCATGTTTGATTCCAAGATAAAAATGAGTTTAATAATATGTTAGAAATTTAAAAGGGGGATTTCATTATATTATATATTACATGTTAGGAATTACCCAAGCTTTCTACAAAACATGGTGGGATATTTTTCAGAAAAGCTGTATATACTATAGAAATTAAGCAATTCCCCTCATGTTTTCATCTTACAACTTCTCTGAATCTGTTTTCTCAATGTTAAGAGTAGACATTAATAACTATCAAATAAAATGATGTAAATCTAATATAGTGCTATAGATGTATAATCCCTGCACTCTAGGAACCTGAGGCTGGAGAATCTCAAATTTGAGCCCAGCCTGAGTCTTAGTGACTGAGTGAGACACTGTCTCAAAAGACGAAGGAAGGGGGATAGCTCAATATAAAAGTTCTGGATTCAAAACCCCAGTATTAAAAAAAAATGATGCCGCATATAAAATGCCTGTATCAGAAGCTGACTGGCAGAGAACCAGACACCAGCCCTCTCCTGTGAGTCGGTACCATTTGCGGACTGCAGGGAAGAAATCAAGAAGTTAAGATGTCCTGTGAGTCGGCACCATACGCAGGCTGACTTGAGGAAGAACCAGATGCCAGCCCATTCTAGTGCGCAGGCAGGGAAACAAAAAGAGCCAGCGTTTCCTCTACCCAATGCCCCAGAAGCGACCAGCTGATCTGGAGAAACACAGGCTGTGATGATAGCTAATGAGATAAAATACAACTTAATGCTTTAGTGCTTTAGTGTTTCACTGACTTTGCAGGCCTAAAGCCAATTGTCTAATCATCTATTAAGAGGTTACCTATACGCAGTGTGGCACATATGGGGGCATCTCCTTCTAAAGGTGGTAGCCTATTATCTTGTTTCAAAATCCTGTATCCTCAGGTTTTTTTTGTTTGTTTGGGTTTTATTTTATCTTGTTTGATTTTATTCTATTTGATGGCATGGACAGCTATTTCAAAGATAACAAGATATATTATGGTAGCCATTTTGGATTTACGATTATCTTGTTTTGAAATCCTGTATTACATTCACTGTTTTGTTTTTACTGATTCTATTCTGTTCTGTTTGATTTCACTATGTCTGAAGGTATGGACAGCTATTCTGAAGACAGCAAGAGGCATTATGGTAACCATGATTGATTGCCTGTGATCTTGTTTTGAAATCCTATGTCACTTAAACAGTCTGGTTTGATTTTGTTTTATTCTCATTAAAATAAAATTTAAAAAATAAAATAAAATGCCTGTATCAGCAGTGGTGAACCTATAGCACATGTGGCAGTTTGTATCACTGCAAACTCTAAAAGGTTTACCATCACTTGTCTATACAGTTCTACTGATCAGAATAAAGGCTGACAGGCAAATATTCTTACTCTTAAGCTACTTTTTACAAAACTATATAATGCATATAATCCAATGTGTATTGAAAAAACTACAAAATGAGCACATTACCAGTATTTCTAAGAATTTTTTGGATTATTCACTGAAGAATGCAAAAGAAACACAAGTAGCACAGTCCTCCCCTTGGAGAGCTGACTCTAATGGGAAAACAAAAGAAGATGGTATGTATTCAAGGGTTATAATACTTCTCCTTAGAAAAATAACAAGCTGAAATACACAGAAGTGGCTGAATTTAAAAGGGTATGTGCCCTTATTCCTACCATATGAGTGGTATAGCTGTGTAGGACAGAAAAAGGGAT
Organism: Dolichotis patagonum; assembly: GCA_004027295.1. NCBI lineage: Eukaryota > Metazoa > Chordata > Mammalia > Rodentia > Caviidae > Dolichotis > Dolichotis patagonum. Next base: position 10,117 of record PVJX010002445.1, on the reverse strand, counting down.
GGTGATAAGAAAAATAGATGTAGATAACAGAAACTACAAAAGTGAAAGCAAACAAAGAAATGAGAATAATTATTGGAAGAAACTAACAGGAATAGCTTAAAAATCTAAGCTCAAAAGATTCACTAGACAAGACATGGTGGCACACACTTGCACAATAATTCCAACACTAGAAGCTGAGGTAGGATTATGAGTTCCAGGTCAGCCTGTACACAGCAAGACCTTGTCTCAAAAAGCAAAGTTTCAATGGGATGAAAACTGTTAATTCTGAACAGCATTCACAAATACATCATTCCAAAGCATCCACAGTACCATAAAGAACAAGTTATAACTCTGAAGTTACTCTGAAGGAAAAATATGCCAAGTATTACAGGAGGGACAGAGAAAGTCAGTAGGAACAGTTGGTTAGTGGGTGTTATCCAGAAAAAGTTAAGTACTCCTGGCTGTCAAAGAAAACTACTCACTGAAAAACACCTACTCTAAAAATGTGTGCCATTCTACACACAAAATTTAGAGTCCTGTAATAAATTTAATTTCATTCAAACACTTGCAGGTTCTTTATTAGAAAATAGCATATCTGAAATATAAAGTCACAAGATTTATGTCTAGTGAACAATGGATTATAAGGGAAACCAAACCCCTATTTCAAAACCCCTTCGTTCTTTCACATCAGTTGTTAAGCATCATTGCCGTGTCCAATTGGCTAATTGAAACGTAAAGCAATGCAATGTTAAGTGATTATATCCAATGCACACTGTGAATCAATCACAGACTAGACAGTAAATTGATCACGTTTAAGTGATCTAAAACGACAGTATGTTAATCCCACCAGCAACTGCATGGGTTACTTGACTTCTGTCTCACTGTTCTCATCCACAAAATAGGCGAATCTATTTAATAGGGTTCTTGTACAGTATGTTAATCCCACCAGCAACTGCATGGGTTACTTGACTTCTGTCTCACTGTTCTCATCCACAAAATAGGCAAATCTATTTAATAGGGTTCTTGTAAGAAGTAAATCTGCTTGTGATCCAAAACTTTGTAACAGTCTCTGGACTCTGTGAGCATTCAAACAAGGGGTGGCTACTATACACTGCACATAAAGTTAACAAACGAATGGTCAATGAGTGAAGGGACACTTACTATGTACCTCATTTTTAGGCTGCTTCCTAGAATAACTTCTAAAAGAAAAGCATGTATCATTTTACATACACCTTTTTGTAAAACCCCGTTTATCATAGTTTACTGTAAATGTCTTTGTTGGCTCCCATACCTGATTGTGAGTTTAAGGTACAAATCCAACCAAACTTTTTATCTTTAGACACTCAATACAATGCCTACCACACTGAATATCAAACTATTCGATCAACTGATGTATTTTTTAAAAAGTAAACCAGCTGGGAACACAGCTCAGTAGCACAAGCGCCTGCCTGGTAAGCACGGGATCGTGAGTTTGATCCCCAGTAAAAATAAATAAATAAATAAATAAATAAAAAAAAAAAAAATAAACAAGTTGTTATTTTCCACATGAAAAGAGACAGGTAATTTTAAAATAGTGACTGTATGTATGGTCTTAGGCTCCTTTGTGAAGAGTCTTTTCAGCTCTAAGCAGAAGACAGTGCTATGCTATATTTTCTGACTAGAATTTTTCATTGTATTTATAGACTCAGTTTCACTAAGTCCATGAAATACTTTCTATCCATCTGCTTCATTCAAATTCTCCATCTTCTCTAATCAATTATCTATGCAAAAAGCTAAACCAGCTAGCTGGTATAACAAATAGCAAAAATACCCTGTATAGTCTGCTTAATTGGGCAAAGCACTTATGGATTTGTAGCAATGCATTTAATCCTGAATACACCCTGCAAAGCAGGTGACACCATCCCCTTTTATAGAGATGACATGCTTGGGGTCACACAGATATCTATGGCACATGCAAAACCTTCCTTCCTCAACATCACACAGTGCTCCTAAAAATCAGTTATAATTCCCAATGCTTCCTCAAGGAAATTAGAATTGTCAATTTTCTTGAAGAATCATGCAAAATTATTACAGGCAAGTTACAGTATATGCAAAAAACTAATTACACTGTCAAAATGCTTTAAGGTAAGGCTATCTCTAAGAGCAAACAGTAATAATGGCCCGGGCTCATAGCTATTTTGCCTTCTATGTGTTTGTCCTGGTGAAGGCCATTCAGGAATAACTCTTCTGGTTGAGTCTTTTGGAGAAAATAATGAAATAAACAACCAGGCCAGGAAAAAGTTAAATAAAGAACCAGCAAGAATTCTCTTAAAAGGAAAGTCAAACTATGTAATCTCCTGGAGTAACTCGCTCTTATGAAGCTACTACTTATTTTCACCTCATTACAAGTATTAGAAACATGTAACTGCTTCTCTTAGAAGATATTCTGGAACAGAAAATAATATGATTGACTTTTAGCGTACATTATGAAAGAGAAATGTTTCTTTCCTCCCTAAACATTCTCCTTCAAAAAAATTTCCTTGAATTCCAGCTTTAACTGTTTCTCCATCATGACATTCCCGAGACCACATTCATGTAAAGATCAAGTTAGGTCTAACTTTAAAATTGCTGTATATAACCATAATTTCCTCCCCCAAATAGTGTGAACTGTCATCTCTCCCTAGAAAAACTTAAAAATCAAGGAACTTAAAAGTCCCTTTACAATGAAATTTTGGTTCACTCTCCAACATAGCCTTATATGTTTGATACCACTGAAAGAACAGCATGATAGGATGTAATAATTTAGAATTTTCTCTCAACTTATAGATGTAGTCCCTCATCTCCTCCTCCCCCTCCAAAATACAGAAAAATCTACGGAAATTTTATAATAAATAACAATAATGATTTGGGGGGGAGGTCTTTTTAAGACCAGGTCTCATTATGCAGCTCAGGCTGCCCTTGGGCTCATTTTGTAGCCCTGGCTAGTTTTGAACTTGCAATAATCTGCCTGCCTGCCACAGCCTCCCGAGTGCTGAGATTACAGAGTGCGCCACCACGCCTGGCTCTGTAATGACCAAATTCTATTAGATAAAACAATCTAGGATTGTGCACCACAAAATAACTACTGAACTTTATTCCTAGGATGAAGCAAGTACTAGAAAAATCAGATTTTTCACAGCTTGCTTCCTGGTAACAACCAACAGAACCGTCCCCTGAGGCCATAATGTGACCCAATCTTTCCCTACAAACATTCTACCTATCTAAAATATTAGCTAAAATTTAATTTAAATTTAAGTACATTTGTACATTAAATTTAAGTGCATTTGTACAAATTTAATTAAAATTTACGTACAGTTACTTCAGTAGGATACATGTAAAGAAAAATTAGGGATCAATGGTGTTCACATGTATTGTTTTTAATCACAAGCAGAAATCTTTAATTCCTTACAGCTAGACCACCTGGATATGATTCTTGATTCTAGCACTTACCTTAGTCTGTGTTTGTGTCCTTGGGAAAATTATTCTTTTCTGGGAATCAGCTTCCTTGTGTGTATAACGATCTTAATAATACTTACCTCTCATTGGCTGTTCTGATGCTACTTCATCAATTTATGAACAAATCACAAAAGAATTCTATAGATTTTTCTATGCTATACAGCACACATGCTATGCCTAATCAATATATGTGTGCATACATGGACATGGTAAAAAATACTAAAAATCTATTACAGAAACATCAAAACTAGATAATGAGTCAGATGTTCTGGTGTGGCATTCTGCACAGTAGAATGACTACAGATAACAATTACGTGTTCTATACCACAGAAAGCTAGAAGAACTTCGAACTTTCACCACAAAGAAATAACAACTGGGCAGATAAACGTAGTTTTAATCTGACTTAATACTCTATTTATTTACATGCCCAGTTATACATGCCTGCCTGGGAGGCTAAGGCAGGAGGATCGCAGGTGCAAAGCCAGCCTTTTTTATACATAGTGAGAGCCTGTATTATCAAAGAAAAAAAACAGAAACAAAAAAAGCCACCTAAAAATATGCCAGGCATAGCAGCACAATCCTATAATTCAACACTCTGGGAGGCTAGCGCAGGAGAATCACAAATTTGAATTCAGCCTGGGCAAGGTCTTTAGCAAGACCTTGTATCAAAATAAAATACAAAAATTAAAATGGTCTAGGGAGGTAGCTTAGTGCAAAGGCCCTGCATGCAAGCTCCAGTATCACAAAAAACAGAGAAATGTTTAATGTGACTTAATAATATGTGTAATTTTTATGTTTTTATGTATCAATGAAAAAAATAAATTTAGAGGCTGTGGATGCAGTTTAGGGATAGACTGTTTAGATTTAATCCCCAGTACCACAAAAATAAATTGATTTCTTTTTTTTTTTGTTTTTGTCTTTTTGCAACAGGGTCTCGCTATGCAATTCATACTGGCCTTGAACTCACTTTGTAGCCCAGGTTGGTGTCAAACTTACAAGGATCCTTCCGCCTCAGCCTCCCGAGTGCTGTGATTACAGGCATGTGCCATCATGCCAGGCTTGATTTAGTTTGTTTTTTTTTAAATCTGTATCCCAGATGTTTATTTTAATTGAACTTGTCACAACACATAACAGTGCATTATCATTGGCACTGCAGAGATAAGAAAATCTCTCATAAAGACTGAATTTGCTATATGGAAAATAAAAATGTTATAATACGTGTTTTTCAAAGCAACATATGTACAAAAAGCAAGGCTGACTCTTACCAGAATGTAACCAGAGAAAAAAGAAGTCACCTTTGGTTAAAAAACAAAATCAAAATTGGGCGTGGTGGTGCATGCCTAGTAATCCCAAAACTTGGGAGGCTGAGGCAGGAGGATCATTGCAAATTTGAGACCAACCTGGGTTACAAAATGAGCTCAAGGCCAGCCTGAACTATACAGTGAGACCCTGTCTCAAAATGCCCCCCCATCAAAGCTTAAGTTCAATATCTTACATTTACAAAAAGACCTCATGACAGCTGTGGAGACAGAGAACTAGGAATTAACATGCTAACAATCACTTAACTAGCAAATACTGCAGTCAAGAACTGAATCAAATTTAGCTAACGCCAAATCAGTGCTCAGTTCCTGAATTGGCAGCCAAATGGGGAAAAATGCACTTTTCGCAGCAGCCAAAAATCTCTGGAGATTCTGCCTAGGGAACTGGTATCATGGGAATTTGTTTAGCCTGATTTTTAGAGGCTGTCGGTCTGATCTATAAGAGCTCCAATTCTAAAATGGCTTCAATATAACACAAGCACTGCCGGATGGGAAATTTACGGAAGATTATAGGGTAGGAGCCATGCTCCAGGGGCTGACAGTCCATAAATACTTCATACAGATGAAGGAGGATATTCAGTGTGAAACTAGGTGTGTGGTTTTGGTCAAATCATCTCATTCCTCCTAAAGACTTTCAGCTGTAAGATGGGTGAAAGGTTTCTTACCTCAGGCAGAGGCTAGGAAAATAATTCTGCATATTCCTGTTGGATTTTTAGTCTTCCATTTTTAAGGCCTTGCTTAAAATTTTAACTTGGGTCCAGTAAAACCAATAGGTTTTACACATACCACACTATGTGCTGCTAAACATATGGATCCAAGAAAACAAGGGCTAAAACACATGGGTAAAAAATGAGATGCACTGAAAGCCATCAAAAAGAAATTCACTAGAAACCCAGTAATACTGATACATAGAGTACAAATGTCTAACAGGAAAATGCAAAAAGCTGAGTAAACCTATCTGTTCGCTCTATGAACTGCCTATGTATGTGGTTACATATGAACAATTAAAAGCTCAATTTTCATATTCTTGTAAGCTTCACCTTTCTCTTTCGGCTGTTGTGGCCTGCTGATTCTCTATTTTCATAACATCATCTGCCAAATTCCATCTCCCACACAAGGCAAGTAAAGTCAGAGCCTGATGCTATCTAGCTCTAACCCAGAAAAGCTGCACTGAAAGCAAGGTCTAGAAACACGCATTTTTTCAGAAAGGATGGCAAACTCTTACCAAGGTTGCCACCCTTGAAAATACCATAACCCAAGTTCTCCATTTGCAATAGACAAAGATGTATCTTCCCCACCACCAGGGAAGCTGCCTGGCAAATTTCACACCGAAATGTCTATGGGGAAATTTTGGGTAAGGACACAAAAGGTTCTATTATTAAATGACGGTAAATACCATGGAAAAATATTGCGGTTCTCAGCCTCTGATTATTTTCCCGTCGAGATCCAGCCTGACTCAATAACCGGTTACAATAAATTAACCTCTTGATTCAAACTTCAACTCCGCTCTTCCCAGGGAATTTAGGGTCCTAGCAGGCTTCTAAACCAGTAAAGGGTGATAAAATAGCTTTACTGAAAAGTGGGAGGGGGAGCCCCCCTCCCCCGCTGTCTCCCAAGATTAAACTCCTTACTCATCCAGGGAGAGTGCAACGGGGGCATCTGCGCTTCAGAACTCGCACGCCTTTAGTTTTATTTCAATTTCTGGAAACCAAAAGGCAAAGAGCAGAAGTGACAGGACCACAAGGGCCGGTTCTCGCTGACCAGGGCGCAGCGAGGGGGCCTCATGGGAGACGAAACCGGGGAGTGAAGAGTCCGCGGTCCACCGGAGGTCCGCCAGACCCTCCCAGAGCACTTCGGGGCCGCACCCCGCCCTCGGGGCAGGGCCGCAGGCGGCCAAGGAAGCCAGGGCTTCCTGAAGGCGGAGGGCCCAGCCCCGGAAACAGGGAGGGGCCGCAGCAAGGCCGGGCCCGCGCTGCCAGCGGGCCGCGCGGGGCCAAGGTGGGGACGCACAGGTACACCCGGGACCCACCCACGGGGCAGCTGCCGTGGCCGCCGCCCTTGAGGGGCTTCGAGCTTGGGCCCCTGGGGGCCGCGGGCGGGCCTGGCGCCGCACTCACCGTGGGAGGACTGCAGGGGGCAAAGGCGCTTCCGACAAGCTGAGAGCGGTGATCACTTCCTTCCCAAGCCCACTCCTCAAGAGGCAGGGGTTGCGGCAGCTGCAGTGGCGCCAGCGGTAGCAGCTACTCCGGCTGCGGAATCGGTGGCGGCGGTGGCGGCGACAGCTCCACTTCCGCTCCGGCCACCGCTTCCGCTCTGGCCCAAGTCCCGCCCCGCCCTGTGCCGTCTCCTTATTGGACAAGCGAAGCACGGGGTTGCCCGAACCGCCCGGGAGGAGCAATGACCGAAGGGAAGGAGAAGAGCGGAGGACCTGGCTGCAGCGTGAGGGGGAGGGCTGCAGCGCGGGAGCCAGGAGGAGGTGGGAGGAGGGGAAGGAAGTAGGGCGGGGGAACAAGAAGAGGTGGAAGGGAAAAGGCGGAGCTGGGGTGGTAGTCAAAAAAAAAAAAAAAAGGTTGTGGGGGCCAGGAGGACTGGGAGACTTTAGGGTAAGAATTGTCCGCAGTTAGGTTGGGGACGCGCCAGGCCCAGAGACCCCGAGGGTCTTAGGTCCCTGCCCCAAACTGAAAGTAAGCTTAACGTGGTTGGAGAGTAAAGTCAGTCCCATTTGCAGTCCAGAAATGGTTGATCCTTACATTTTCACCCAATTCTTTTCAGTCTTTCTGGGCAGTTAGTATTGCCTTTCAGTGGTAGCGAACCCATGGCACGCATGCCACAGCGGCTGTTTGTTTTCATTGAAAGCTTTAAGAGGTTCACCATCACTAAATGACTTAAGGAGCCACATATAAATGGTAGGAATCCAAGACAGCAAAGGTTAGGAAAAAAATGTATATTTTGTGTCTTCATTTGACAATTACCCCCTCCTCCAGGCTATATGAGAAGCCTCAGGGAAGGAAACAGGCTTCCAGGGCTCCCCAGTCCCATGATTGCTTGCACCACTACCAACATTTTACTCTCCCTGCAGTTGGCACTTAAACCCAGCCTTTCAAATTGTCTCTACCCTCACGCCCTCACAGTGTTTAATTCTTTCTACAGATACTGAGCAGGCTTGCGGTTTAGTGCTGGAGACACAGCAAGATAGGAAGGAGCCCTGCTAGCGTAGAGTGTACTAAGAGTGTACTACGTGGTAGGAGAAAGTGCGAAGCAGGCCTTTGTCATCTCTCCTTTACCCTTGCCCAACTGTAAACTTATAATTCACCACTCTGCTGTCAACCCGGTCCCCATGGACCGCTAAATGAACTTTTTTTTTTTCCATTTTATTTTAAAAAGAATAAGACAAAAGAGGTCAGTACAGAGCAGATCAGAACAGGGCAACATAGGCAACACAATACGTAACATTAAGACAAACGGACATTAACAATAGCTATCAAAATATTTCTTTCTCTGCTATAGTTGAGCATAGTTTCAAGTACAATAATATCAAACATAACAAAAAAGTATAAAACCATTCAAAGTGAAAGAATTACAGGGCATTCTGAACGGAATAACAGAGAATGATCAATGGGTACTATAATATCTCATATTCAATAAAAAATTTTGTTTATACTTTAACACGTATTCAAATCCCAATAAGACACAATGTGATAGAACCAATGGAAATAGAAGAATAGAAGCTTGGTAGGACTTCTAAGAAGGACGGTATTAAATCAGCAATAGCTGTCATAATGTTTTGTTCTCTTGAAAACAGCTGTTCATAGCATCATGTATAATAAAGTCAAACAAAACAGAATAAAACCATTCCAACTGATGAATGAAAACACTGAAAGTCTTCAAAGCTATGAGATGGGGACTCATGATTACCATAAAATCTTATATACTGTTACCAACTCATACTAGGGAGACTATACAGTATTTACACATGTGAGTTTGGTTTATTTCGCTTATGAGTATGTTCTCAAGTTGTGTCCATTTATTTATAAATATCTCAATGTGATCATGCTTTATAGCTGAGTAGTACTCCATTGTATAAAAATACCACAACTTTTTTATCCATTCCTCAGTTGATGGGCACTTAGGTTGTTTCCAAGATCTGGCTATTACAAATTGTGCTGCTATAAACATGGGTGCACATATATCACTGTGGTATGATGTTTTCAATTCTTCTAGGAATATGCCTAGAAGTGGAATAGCTGAGTCAAATGGGAACTCCAGACCCAGCTTTTTGAGGAATCTCCAGACTGACCTCCACAGTGTTTGCACCAGTCGACACTCCCATCAACAGTGCAGAAGAGTTCCTTTTTCCCCACAGCCTGTCCAACACTTGTTGTTGGTAGTGTTTTCTATCTTGGCCAATCTTTCTGGAGTGAAATGGAATCTCAGTATGGTTTTAATTTGCATTTCTCTCATGACTAATGATGACGAACATTTTTTCATGTATTTGCCATTCATATTTCTTCATCTGAGAACTGTGTATTCATTTTAGATGCCCATTTTTGGATTGGGTCTTTGAATTTCGAGGGTCTGATTTTTTTTTTTTAATTCTTTATAAGTTCTAGACAGAAGTCCTTTGTCTGAGGGATTGTCCATTAAGATTTTTTTTCCAATTTGTGGGTTTTCTTTTCACTCTGCTGGAAACCTCTTTTGACATGCAGAAACTCTTTAATAAGATGTGGTCCCAGTTATTGATTCTGGGAAGTATTTCCCATGTAGTTTGATTCTTGTTCATGAATTTTCTTCCTACTCCTATATCTTTGAGATTTTTACCCACTTTTTCTTCCAGCAGATTTAGTGTTTCTGTTTTAATATTTAGATCTTTGATCCATTTAGATTTTAGTTTAGTACATGGTGATAGGCATGGATCTAGTTTTAGTCTTCTGCATATGTTTAGCCAGTTTTTCCAGCACCATTTGTTAAACAGACTGTCATTCTTGCAGTGAGCATGTTTGGCCCCTTATCAAAGATAAGGTGGTTGAGTGTGTTTGTGGTTGTGGTTGTATCTTCCAATCTATTCCACTGATCTTCAGGTCTGTTTTTATTCCAGTACCATGTTGATTTCATTACTGTAGCTTTGTAGTATAATTTCAAGTCAGGAATTGTGATGCCTCCTGCCTTGCCTTTGTTGCTTAGAATTGCCTTTGCTATTCTAGGTCTCTTCTGGTTCCAGATGAATTTTAGGAGTGATTTCTCTAGATACATGAGGTATGTTAGTGGTATTTTGATTGGGATGGCATTGAATCTGTATAGTAATTTTGGGAGAATGGCCATTTTTACAATGTTTGTTCTTCCTATCC